>MU225293.1:8518092-8552330 GCA_018584345.1 Thuja plicata | reverse complement strand
ATGTATATATATATATATATATATGTTGTTCTTAAATAAAAAAATCCCAAAATATACATAAAATAAAAAAGACCTAACCATAAAACATTATAGATATCAATAGTTGATTAGTTAATGTCAAATGTAGAATGACAAAATTATTTATAATTGCTGGTCAAAATAGTCTAATATTAAATAATCCCCAATTAAACTACATGCACAAACCACTATGCCAAGGTCAAAGAAACCTACATTGTTGTTCAAATGGCCTTGTAAACAGGTTATCAGAAGATTTGATTGGAGAGTGTTTCTCTAAATATAGCCAATTTCCTTAAGGGAATTAGAAAACCTATTTGGATGATCAATAGCCTCATTCTTGACAACCTTGATATGACATAGTCTTGAAAATCATAATCAACTCCACATGGAGGTAAAAAATATCATCTTAAATGATAGTCACATGTGTTGAAGTAGTGGAGTTTTGTGTAATGATGATTCATTACCTATGTTTCATTGGCAATCAAACATGTCAAATTAGTGCTATGAAAAAGGTCACAACCATGTCTTCCAACCATGTCTTCCATGTCTTCCATGAAAGTTAGTGCTATGAAAAAGGTCACAACCATGTCTTCCATTGTTACTGCTACTGGTCAAATTATGATGTTTACTAATAAACAACAAAATTTAATCTATGTTCCTTAGCAAGGTCATTTTTTTATGACCCATAGCCATGCTAAAAGTAAGATAAATCAGTCTCACATTTTTTATGATGCTAAGGATGTAAATGAGAAATTTATCAATAAGAATGTAGAGGTTGAACATATCATAAAAAATATTTAGTATTTCTTTGGGTTTGGGACCCTTTCTTCCTATTATTTTGCTATCATTTTTGTGTTGGGTTCCATTTTCTTATTCTCTACTAATGGTAGTTCACAATGATTTAGAATTTAGGCTGGTTTAATTTGATTATTTTGGGTTAGTGAAAGTTACATTATTGTTGTCCTTTTATGCTCTTTTTTAATAGCTAAAGCTACTTTTCTAGCTATTTTTTTTTCTATTTTGCTAAAGCAGGTTTGGAATATATTGAATTGCAAGGTGTTTATATAACAGTCACAATAACTAGAAATTGACTAACAATATTTCAATCAAATATATGAGCTGAAAGTCGTTTCATTTTGTACAAGTGATGAACAAAGATATAATAAGATATGTTTACAATCCTCTGACCTTATAGACAACCCTAATCAACTCCTTTGAGTAAATTTTTCCATAGTTTAACATCAACTAAAAGGAGGTCTAAAACTATGTGTTTTCTGCCTCAAACTCTCCACACGAAGAGAAAAATCTGCTATAGATAACATGTTGTCCTTTGTATACTCACCCCCTTTTCCTTCATTAAAATTCCATCCTAGAGAACCCTTGACCCAAAAATAAGAAGGCTACTCACCATAGTTGAGTAGCCAACAATAATGATCCCAAACACCACAAAAAGACTAAGCAATTACCTTGGAACTGCCAAGTAAGTCTCACACCATCTCCTGAAGGTGACAGTTGCCAAAAAGGTGAGTAATCCAATGCCTGACTGTCATATCTAACATTCACACCTCAACCAACAATGTCATTTCCTCTTTAAAGGATGGATTCACCCAATGTAAGGAGTAGAAATCACCTCATACTCTACTTTCAAACTACCATGGCATCCATGTTTCTTACAAGCTTTCCAAACCTTCAACTGTGAAATTTGTCTTATCAGAATACTTCACAAATAAAATTGAGTTCTAAATCCAAGCATGAAATTTGAGTGAATTTGTGTGCAACCAACTACCTGTCAATTGATCAATCTATAGGTGTCTGCTCTAAAATAGGACCTTGTACAATTTGCTCTTCATAATCCTTCTTAACATTGAAAGTTACAATGACATAACATATTACTTCTTCTAGGGTCCACCAAGGTTTTGGGGTACCGATTTTCCTTTGTTAATTGTTTAAATTATTGATTTTCCTTTATTAATGACTGAAATTGCAGAAGTAGCCTTCCATTGAATAGCATGAGTTATTATTATTGCTATCATACTCTGATGGATATCTTTAGCTATGATAGAAATTATATTTAGTATATGTCAAGAATTTATATATGCAAAACATCTCAGTATTCAAAAGATGCAATTCTTAGTGTTTGAATTTAGTTGATATCAACCTTGGACAAGTATGAGGTAATTTATACTATGTATTAAAGTTAATATTTTTATATCAGAATTTAACTATGTAGTCAATGATCCATATTTTATGAGTATTTATTTATATAATCCTATTTCTAATGAGAACGACTGATCTACTTAGCACTCATTTCATCTAGATAGCATTCATATAAGTGATGCATCGTGACTTCCTAGAAAATCATATATCCTTTCCTCTTTAATTTAAGATGGCTTTGTCATGGGGAAGTCAATGATTAACTACAGTTGGGTTGGAGTAGTATTAGAATAGGTGACCTTCCAAGAATTTTAAATATTTCACTTTTGTAAAAGTCAGTTAAATGCAATGCATGCTAAATCGATCATTCACTCTCATTTAAAATATATTCATGTGAACCATTACTATCCCTCCCTTCTAAGCCCAAGGGTGGGACACTCCTTGCACCCCTTTGGCCTCATGGGACTATTCATGAGGTGATATACCTAGAAGAGTACCTCATAACTACTTCCCCTTCTTATATTCCTCTATCATCCTACCATGATTGATTATAGAAAAAGTATAAAGAATTACACATTATTGTCTATATTCTACATATAAAAGATCACATAATAATACCATATTCTAAATTGCATATACATAATTCATAAGCAAGTAATTTCAAATAGTATCTACAATTCTAGATTCCACACCTAATATTGCCAATGCATCTACACATGTGATTCTAAACCAACCAATTAAACTAGCACAAATCTTTTCTCTTTAAATGTCGCCTCAATGAAATATTACTAACAAACTTATATATCTATCACCAGGGATAAATCTTTATCTAAGGATCACAGCCTCAAAGAGTAAACATTTAAGATAAAATTCATTTTTCATGCATAAATCGAGTCTGCTAAACTAAAGTTCTAAATATAGAACTCATCACTGTGTTTACATAGTTTAATTTAAGACATATAAATTGGAAAAAACTAAAGCTAGAGATTTGTTTTGTGTACTTAGAATGCAAAATCCAATAACTTAAACTAGAGCTCCTTTGGCATGAGCCATGCATCACATATTAACATTGTCAAAACACCCAATTCAAACCAGCTAGGAAAGAGTTTAAACTATTTATCTTTAAGAGAAATTTATGAGGGAAATATGTTGGCATGAAGGCAATAAGTAGAGAACTCGCTACTATTCACTTGCATAATATTCTTTGTATTCTATCTTTTCTATTTAAATAAAATTCATTCGGTGGCCCTCACAACCTTTTTTATTTAAAATGATAGAATACTTGTGCACTGTCCCACCTCAAATGTATTTAAGAGTTGTTAAAACATTGTATTTGTCCTAAATTTTCCCAATAACATCCCTGGTAATGGGTTTTCCTTCAATCCAACTACAAATCACCAGGGTTTATCCAAACAAGGGAATGAATATCTATGGCTTCGAGGGGCTCCTAGAGATAGATTATTTGTTGATGAGGATACAGTGTCCCATGGCCAACATGAAGCAAAGATATTTATACATGCTCAAAGGGATATTTGAGGGATTCATGGAATCCACAAGGGCAAGTTGATTTATGATCCTCCGAGGGATAGGATAATTTTCACTCATTCCTATATCTTGTGCATATATGTGATCAATTTTATGAATCCAAATGTATGTATATATGTAGACACAATGGGTCTGATATTAATAATATACATATAGAGATGCCTAATACAAAAGAATAGAAGAAAATCAAATGGTTTCTTATAATGGTAGATTTGAAAAGTAAAATGGGTGTTGGATATTTTTACTCACCTTGCGATGAACTAAATCATGGGTGACATATCCTTGGAAAGCAGCTGAGTGGTTGTGTTATCGGGAAAAACCAAGCTCATCATTAGGACCCTCTTCCGCTCACATGCCACAACTTGATCACAATGCCTAATATAGAACAATACAAGAAAAACAAATCATTTCTTATAACTGTAGATTTGCAAAATCAAATGGGTGTTGGAGATTTTTAGTCACCTTGAGATGAACTAAATCACGGGTGACATATCCTCAGCAAGAAGCTGAGTGGTAGTGTTACCAAGAAAAACCAAGCTCATCATTAGGGCCCTCTTCTGCTTGCATGCCACAGCTCGATTACAAATGAGCCTTTCTTTTTCTTTTTCTTTTTTTTTATAATCAAGAGGGTGTCACAATTATGATGGTATCATCACTATTATGACAACATTGGGGGTACTTGGAGAAAAAAAAACATAAAAATCACACACAAATTGTAGCGCATTCACAAATTGGCATCAGAATTTGACCCCAAATGTTGTAGTGTCATACTCAAATAGATGCTTAGATAGAGGTAATAATCAGGGCACTTGGCAACTTGCTAAGATGTTTGACTAAAGAGTATGTGCAAGGATGGGAAAAAGTTATTCCATAGGCAAAATTTGCCTATAATTATAGTACAAATAGGACTATTGGTAAGAGTCCATTTGAAATTGTATATGGATTACATCCAAGAGGTGTTATTGAGCTTAGAGACCTAAAAGGTTATGAAGGGATCAGTGGTCATGCAGATGATTTTTCTCAATCAATGAGACAGGTTCATGAGAAAGTGAAGAAGAAATTAATAGAGGCTAATAATAAGTTGAAAGCTAAGAAGGATTAAGGGAGAAGAGAATTACAGTATAAAGTAGGAGACTTGGTGATGGTATTCTTGGGAAAGGATAGGCTATAAAATGGTATAACAAGAAAACCATAGATGAAGAGGGTTGGACCATGTAAAGTGTTAGCTAACTATGGTTCCAATGCCTACATGATAGATCTACCCAAGGATATGTCCATTTATCCAATTTTCAATGTGACGGGCTTGATTCAGTATAGGGGGCCATAAATAAATGAGGGAGAGCATAGTATAGAGGTGACTAAGGATGTGGAACAACTCAGAGTACATGTCCAAGCTAAGCCACAAGTGGAGAATATTATGGATTCAAGAGTGAAGAAGAAAATAAGGAAAAAAATCTAGATGGAACACTTAGTGAAATGGGAACACCAACCTGAGTCAGAGGCTACTTGGATAGTAGAAGGAGACTTCAAGAAGAATGACATAAGAATAGAGTTCATCACACCTAAGGTACCTTGATTTTTTTGTTGGAGGAGGAGAATGGTGTAGGAGCACCTTAAGGTATTATGAATATCTTCAAACATTTTTGGCTTGTAGGTGGTTCTATCCAACCACCAAGGTAATAATGACTAAGGATAAAGTCCCATTTTTATGTCGTGTGATGTGTAAGTAGGGATAGTTAGAGTCATGTCATTGTTTTGATCACATAGGCTATATGGCTTAGGTCCTAGAAAAAGTCAACATGGGTCAAAGTTTGACCAAAACTCCAAAACGGAGTGACATTCATCCATTTCATGTTTTCAAGTGTTTTTATTTCAATTTTGAATGATTTGATCCAAGTTGTGCATGTGAGGATAAGAGATTTGCAAAATTGCAAAAAGTTGTAAAAGTTGCTCAAGACAACTTTGCAAAGTTGTCATGACAACATTTCCTAAAAAAATAGGAAAGGGATTTAATAGTGTTTAATCCTAACCTAGGGGTCCAAAAATGTGGGAATGGACTATATAAGCCCAGAAAAACCCTAATCTAAGGGTTGGAAGTGTTAGTGTACGGACTGTGTTTTGAAAAGCAAAGATTTGAACTGCGTTTTGTGACAGAGCCTTCATCTAAACATTTAATGGATTGATTTAATGCATTGATAATTTAATTTATTATTATTTAATTAATATATGTGGCATTGGTTTGGTTTTGTATTACTTTTGTTTATCATTTTTGTAAATTCCTTAAGTTTCACTGGTTCATTGCCTGGTTGAGAGCCAATCTTGTAAAAATAAACCCCACATGAGTTACCATGGTTGAACTTCCATGGCCACCTGGAATCCATTAGGGGACCTTTTAAATAATTTAAATATGGTCTATGGAATCATTTTGTGTAGGGGAGATAATTTTTCCATCATTCCCTATGCAAGTGCTGAGGCATTCTAGCTAGGAGCTTGTATAGAAAAGTAGCATGAAAAGTTGTTAGATGGATTGGTTTGTGCCAATAAATGGTTGGAGCATGTAGGGGAATGGGTCCTTGATAAGTGACTACAAGGAGAAGAGTGAAAGAGTTTATTTTGTCACCTAATGAATGCAAATAACCCAGACTTGTTCACGTGCCCTCAAATGCCAATAAAATAGGTTTTGCTAGAAGTCTTATGTATGGAAAGTTTGAAGACCTAAAACATAGAAAATCCTTGAGGATAGGGTTTTCTTAGAAAGAATCCATAGTAAATTAAGTGGGTTGTTAAGGGAATTTTAGAGAAAATTCAAGAATTGAGTTTTATTGGAGGCCTAATTGGACTAAAAAGGCTACAAGGCCTAAAATCTTGAAAAGTGAGAACTCGACTAGAAATCTTTGACAGAATCCATCCAAGTGGATCAAAATTGGATGAAAGTAACCTAGGAGTAGTAAGGATTCCTATTCCTATTTCCAAGAACATATTGGGAGAAAATTGGATAAATGGAGCCTATGAGTGCATAGTTGGATTGAGAAGGATAGGAGAGTGAATTGAAGTTGGTGGAGATTTCTGAGGGAAGTAGAGGATCATAGAATTTTCCTCTAGATAGGGTAGAGAAAAATACCCTACAAAGACCTAAGAAAGGGTCTTCATTAGAGAAAGAGTGCTCTTGTGGTTATAATTCCCCATCATCCTACCAAGTGTCACCTCATTGCAATGACTCTATAATTATCTTACGATCATGTATAGCTCTAGGCATAATGCCCGCCACACAATTTAACTGAACATGCTTTATCTTTAACTGCATTGAATGAGAACCAGACATGTGACATGGAAAGTTGTCGCAATGACTCAAAGACAATCTGCAGAGCATATTTAACTTGAGGCAAAGTGCTATCCAGTTGATCTTCTCAAACTCGCCTCAAATTTAATTTACCCTCAGCCACAAAATTGTAGGTCCTATTTGACTAGGAAAGACACATGTCAATCCATCACTTTGACTCTATCATTATATATCTGCATATCCCTCCTTAAGGAAAATTCATAGCCATTGGATCAAACAAAACTAGATGCTCCTTTACCTTCCTTCAACATTGACTAAGATCCAAGATGACCACATGGAAAAAATTCATAATGCCTCAGACATTATCTATTGTGCACTTCTTGCTTAAGGAAATACATTGTCCACAAGATCTCTTCAAATTTAACTATCTTTTATCTGCCTTAGCAACCCCCAGGACCATGATCTCAGCAATGTCACACATTAACTAAGACCAATGCCTTAACATTATATCTTGAGCATTTTTTCATCAAGGCTTAATGTCCACCATCAGATCTAACTTGGAACTACACTTTGCCTCTTAACATGCCTTTAAATCTAAGTAGCTCAATTCCTTTTATCTCTGAATTGCATAATGTAACTTTACCTGACTTGGTTCAACCATGATTAAATCTAGAGATTCAGAGACAACGCTATTCTACAAGTTGCTAAATAAATCCTTTAACTTGAGTCACATTTTGAGACCTAGTGATAAACCTTAGATCCTTCTACATTTGAAACACGTGGCACAATCCTACAAGATCTCTAAGCAAAGAACTTAACACAAGCTTGATCATGAGATTAAGCGACTAATGCAATCTCACAATCTCAGAGAGTTTAGCTTTATCATGGTCTGATTAAGAGATCACAAGATAAAAGAAAATCTGCAATCTCTTAACATTGTCTTGACCCTCAGTTGAATTTGGAGACTCACTATTAACCATTGATCTCATCTACCACTTAGGACATGTGTCTACATCTTGGCTCACTTCTCAAAATCTCTAAATGCACCCTTGAATCTTTGACTCATCTGGAGATCTAGCAACAACCATAGATCTTTTCTCTCATCAACGGTCCAAATCTGATCCTAGCAAACCTAACTTAAACTCAGGCCCAATCTAGAGATCTAGAAACTAAGGAAAATCTCTGAATCTCATAATATGTGACTTAACCCTTATTCCATTATGAGATCATGAGATAGCCCTAGATCAGTTCTTGCATCAACGGTCAAGCCTTAATCACATGACTTGTGACTTAACCCTGCTTCCATTCAGAGACTCAGAGATAAAGCTATCTCTAAATTGCCAAATATAACCAAACCTGACCTAGAAAAACTAAATTTTTATTTGGAGATCATGAGATAAACTTAGACTCCAAGTCACCAATCACATGTCTCAACCCTTGAGTTGATTCTGAGATCTAGCGCACAACACACGATTAGATCTGCATCAATGGTCCTTTCTAGATTTCTGAATAAAAGGGTTGACCTTGAATTTGTCTAGCAGCTTTGAGATCACCCTTTAATCAAAACAAAGATCTATGGTCATGAATTAATCTCACAATCCTTAAAGCATATTCCATATCATTCTGAGATTAATAGATAAAAAAACTGCCAAGTCCCCAGATCACTTAAGAATATGGTATCCTTATTACGAGATTAGGAGACAAGGAAAGGATTAAAAGGCAGATGAATTTTTAAATACTTAAGTCACTCAAAAAATGTAACTTCAAAATAGAACAAGTCTTGAGGGATTATGGTTTTATCACTAAGCTTGCACAAAAAGACTTAGGGTTTTAGCTAGAGACTAAAAATAATTGCTAAGATAAGAGAAAAAGGTATAGAACCATGAGAATTTTGAGAAGTGCTAACACCTTTGATGAGATTTATGGGTTAGGGTATGTTCAGTGGGACATGAGTGATCATATAGTAGATGTTGGGATGTCTATAGATTATACACATTGGTTTTCTCGATACAGGTTCCCATGGTTCACTGATCCTAGTGAGCAGATTCTAGATATAGATGATCCTTCTGATGATGATTATGCCAGTGGTGGTGGATGAGGAGGTGGCAGAGTATAGAGTACCTAGACTTCCTAGGGTTCAAAGAGCTCCTCAGAAATATCATGGCAGAGGTAGAGGAAAGGTAGGCCCACAGATTAGGGGTGGTCATGTTCGATCCAAAGGGGGTGGTTATGTGATGACACCAGTACATAGAGTACCAACAAAAGTATAGGGATAGCATCAATAGAGAGTTGTGATACAAGCTCAGATTTTTTAGACGATGCAAGGTCTTGGTCCATAGATTCTAGCACAGTAGGTGCCTATAGGTCCATATGTTCCATTGTATCCACAGGTTCCATTACAACCATAGGTTCCTTTATTTCCTCAGGTTCTAGTGCAGCCAAGTACTATTACTAGATTGGAGAATGATGTTCAGGTATTTTAGACTGGTTTGGCTATGGTTACCAGTAGGATAGTTCAATTTGAAGCTATGATACAGACATTTATGGCCAAGATGGATCAGATAGCAAGTGGTTCTAGTTCTAGTCAAGCTCCTCCTATTGCACCTAATAGATCTTCAAACAGTGGTCCAGATCAGACATGTGGTATAAGTGATACAGTAGGTGATACAGGGACAAGAGATGCATCAGGTGTCCCTAGTGGTTCATGATTGATACTTACAGATCTTTGGATCACATGCATTGTTTGATGTATAAGATGCATTTATTTTGATCAAGACTTGGATGTACCATGTAGGTTTGATGTAGCTTTTATTATGATAGAAATTTCATGTGTAGTTGTTATGATGAGTTGATCACTGTTGATTGCCTTGTTATGATGATATATATGAGACTTTCTTTGATGATATTATTCTATATGATGTTATGATGCACTTTATTTTACATTCTATGGATGCAATGCCTTATATATGACACAATTAGATGAATGCAAATGTATGGAAGTCTATTTCTAAATGCTTTTAATTTATGATGTATGCAAATCTAAATAGTAAATGCAATGAAATGGAGTTAAATGAATGTATGTTCTATTTTCATATTTTGATAATGAAATATATCTATAAGATGTACCTATATGAATGATGCAATGTTTATAATGAATTAGATAATGAATAATGTTTAATGATGTATAACTTGTAAATAATGTTTAATGATTAATCAATGCAATGGTAAATGCACAAGAAAGTATTCATAATTGATTTGAACCAAGATAATTGACATCATCTCTTTGAATAATTTAACCCCCTTGAACTTAGGAAAATCTCCTAAATGCGATTAATCTTAGAATGAAATGCAACTAACTGCTACTTTTTTCTTAGAAATGAAATGCAAAAAGAGATATATTTTCATCATTGAGCCTTTGTGAACAAGGAGAAAGTACAATCATCACTGATTGGATAACCACTTAATGATAATATGAATACTTCTTTCATCCAACTTGATACTAGTAAAACCCTCACTAGTTGAAAAATCAACTATGGGAGTTTGAATACCGGTTTAATTAGATTCAAGGTTGTAATTGGATGTTGGTATTATATGACAGATCTAAATATCCAAGGTATCTGTTTGCATAAACAAACAAATTTCAAACCTCCTCCATATATGAATGTCCTTGATGATTCTTTGATGACCATTTCATTCGATAAATTCACATATTTTGGTGGATGTTACTCAAAATAGTCACACAGAAATCAATAAAAATATCATGTCTTCATCATCGCCAATCTAGTCGAAACATCATTTATTAGCTAAAAAAGAACATGACTCATTTAACATCATAAAAAATTCAAGTGTTTGTATTGAATCAATATTTTTCAATAGAATTCCATTCATTCTGATCTGTTAGGTTTTTTTAAAATTTTTAATCCTAATAATAACGTCATGAAGCTCAAGGATCAATTTTCAAGATCAAATGTTTGGGTTGAACAATGGTATAAATCAAAGGTTCAAAAATATCTATCTGTCAAATTTTTGAAAATCTCTCATGTGAAGTGACTGAAAGGTGTCATTATTGAATCTATTTGTGTAAAACCAAACTGTGCCCCCAAGTGAATGTGAAACTATGTGTAATCTAGGAAAATGAAATCTAATATATGACAAAGGCTTTAATAATGCAGCTCAAAGACTTTATTATGACTATGTACAAATGACGGAAGCAAAGATATAGACAATGAGATGGAAAATGCAATATGTACAAATGCAACTAGGAAAGACCTAAGGGATCAAAAAGTGCTTGTTTCCCATGTTTTCACCTTTTAAATTTATTGCTCTTCTTTTTTTTTCTTTCTTTTTTTTGCTACCAAGGCACCTATTGCTAGGTTTTCACCAAGGGACTTTTCTCTTTCTATATTTTTTTCTATTTTTTTTTCTTTCTTTCTTTTTTTTCTGATATCATCAAGCCACCTATTTGCTAGGTTTTCACCAAGACAACATTTTTTTGGTTCTTTTGAATGTTTTTTCTTTCTTCATGCTCAATTTTCCTCTTTTTGTGATTTTCTGCTTTTCCATTTTTTTTGAATTTTTGATCTCTCTTCATTTTTTTTCAATTTTGAACTTTTCTTATTTTTTTGGATTTTGAACTTTTCTCATTTTTTCGGGATTTTGAACTTTTTTCATTTTTTTGGGATTTTGAAAAATTCTCATGTATAAAGAATGATGCTAATCTCATCGGATACAATTTCATCTAATACTCTTTCAACCTATACACTTTCATTTGCTCAAGTGTAAAACCTCTTTAAGGGAATTCTATTGATAGGTTCTTGTAGCTCATCTCCTTCAAAATTAGCCAATTTGTATGTTCTTGTGCCAAAAGAAGAAGTAATAACAAAGGGTCCTAGCCAATTTTCTTCCCATTTCCCTTTCTTTTCTCATTCTTCTTGATTCTTAGGGTTCTCTCTCAACACTAAATCTCCCACTGGAAATGCTCTAATCTTGATCCTCTTGTTGTAATTCCTTGAAATTTAGTTTTGGTACACTTTCAAGTGTTCATAGGCTTGAGTTTGATGTTCTAATAGTTCCAATTGTTGAAGTCCTGAAATCCTATAATCCTCATCAATTATCAACCCTTTCAAGGATGCTCTCAAGGATGGGTTTTCAACCTCTAAAGGTCAGACAACTTCTGCTTCATAGACCAAAGAGAATGGTGTTGCCCCCGTTGGTGTTCTAATGCTTGTTCTATAGGCACAAAATGTTGGGTTCAATTGTACATGCCAATTCCTTCTTGAATTATCAACTGATCTCTTCAATATATTAAGGATATTCTTATTTGTTTCTTTGGCTTGACTATTTCCTCGAGGATAGTAAATTGAAGAAGAATGGCGTGTAATATGAAATGTCTCACATAATTTATTCACATCCTTATTCTTGAATTGTTTTCCATTTTCTATGATGATGACATGAGTAATACCATATCAATAAATGATGTGGTTAAAACAAACATGGAGATTTATTTACCCATTGGAGTTGTTAATGGCACAACTTCTACCCATTTTGTGAAGTATTTCATTGCAGTTACAATGTACTTATCACCATTGGATGAGGGTGGATAAATCATCCCAATTAGATCAAATCCCATTTGATAAAAAGACCATGGTGTAATTATTGGGTGTAGGTCTTGTGCGGGCACATGAATCATATCTTCGTGATATGGACATTTGTGACACACTTTGACAAATTGACAAGCATCCTTAGGTTTTCCAAAACTAACCAATGCAAAGGATTTTCTTAGCTAGGTTAAACTCACTCAAATGAGACCCATAAATACCCTCATGAATGTCATGTATAGATAATTTTGACTCCTCATCCTCTATAAATGTAAGGAGCATTCCGTCAAGACTTTTATGATACAATGTGTCAGATAAGATAGTATAATAGGCTGCTTGGTAGATGAAATACCTTTTTTGAGTTTGGGTTTGGTCTAAGGGTATGAATTGGTTTTTAAGATAGGTAAATATAGGTCCATACCAAAGTGAGTCATGTCCATTCAATAAGAAAATGAGTTGGGTTTTGGGTAATTCAAAATGCAGGTTTTACCAATTCTTCCACCAAGAACTCATATCTAGCATTCTGATCTGGCAATTGAAGTAATGAAGCTAGAGTAACGATGGCACCTGCTTCCCTATTCATTTCTCTTGGAATTTATTCAAAGGTTATCAATAAAAATTACTTATTCCAATCATCTACCATCATCTTTTAGGGCATCAACTTGTCATCTTTGGTTTGGTATTCATCATTAATTTGATTAATGACTAGTTGTGAATCTCCATAGACTTAAAGTTATGTCACATTCCATTCTAAAACCATTTGGATTCCAATGACTAAAGCCTCATATTGTGCAATTTTATTGGTGCATGGAAATAAGAGTTTGTAAGATTTAGGAACAATATAGCCTTAAGGTGTGATAAAAAATGTTGGCTCTTGATCCATGTTGGGTATAAGATCCATCAAAATACAACTTCCATGTTTTTGCTTCCACATTCACTATTTCTACATCTAGAAACTCTATTTGAATAGGATGAATTGAAACTAAGGGATTCTCTGCCAATTGATCTGCTATTACTTGTCCCTTAATGGATTTGTGGTCCACATACTCAATATACAACTCACTCAATATCATCACCTATTTAGCTATCCTTCCTCTAAGAGCTATTTTACTAAGTAAATATTTGAGAGGATCAATTTTTTCAATCAATTTGACCTTGTACACTAACATATAATGTCATAGATTTTGTGAATAAAAAACCACCGCTAACCATTATCGCTCCATGAAACTATAGTTTATTTCATATTTAACCAAGGTCCTGCTTAGGTAATATATTGCTCTTTCTTTGTCATCTTTATCTTCTTGTGCTAATAAAAACCCCAAAGAACTTTATGTTGCTGAAATGTACAATAATAAGGGTTTATCTTTAATGGGTGGCATCAAAATAGGTGGATTCATTAAGTATGTCTTCAAGAGTGTAAAATCTTCTTCACATTGATCATCCCATTTGAAGATGGTATCCTTGTGTAATAACCTGGTGAAAGAATGACATTTTTCTACCAATCAAGATATAAATTTTCTAATGGATTGAAACCTTCCTTGAAATGATATCATTTGGCTAATGTTATTAGGTGCTACCATCTCCATAATTGCTTCAACCTTTTCTAGATCTACCTCTATCCCTTTGGATGAAACTATATAACCCAATAACTTTCTAGATTGGAAATGAAATACACACTTTTTAGGATTTAGCCTAACTCTGAATCATTCTAATCTTGTAAATATTTTCTCTAAAATATGTAGATGATCTTCCCTTTCATGTGACTTGACCAAAATATCGTCCACATAATCTTCAAGAAATGTGTGCAATTTGATATGTAGCTGCACCATTTTTAAGGCCAAAGGGCATGCCATTTCAACACAAAGTACCCCAAGGGAAAGTAAAAGTAGTCTTCTCTTGATCTTCAGGTGCTATTCTAATTTGGTTATAACCACTAAATCTGTCCATTAAAGAGAACATATAGTGTCCCGCTGTCAAATCCACTATAGCATAAATGCTTGGTAATGCAAAGTCATCTTTAGGACAAGAAATATTGAGGTCTCTAAAATTGGTGCACACTTGGATGGACTTTTCATACTTTGTCACTGGTACAATTTTTGAAATCCATTCCACATAGGCTATGACCCTTATCAATCCAACTTTTAATAACTTTTCTAATTCTGCTTTGACCAAACTAGTCATGTGAGGATGCATCTTTTAAAAAAATTTCTTAGTTAGTTTCACTCCGGGTTTCAAATTGAGATGATACATTATGAAACTGGGATTTAATCCTGACATATCCGTATAAGACCATGCAAAATTGATTTTCTTCTCCTGGAAGAACTTGATGAAATCCTTTCTTTTTGTTGGAGTTAAAGATGATGCAATATGTATGAACTTGGGTTCCAATTTTCTGCCAATATTAACTCTTTCCATTGGTTCAATTAAAATTGGAGATCTTTCCTCTTCATGTTTAGGCAAGGTGTCCAATCTCTCTTCCTTAGGTTCCACAATTGGGTTTTAAACTTCGGAAACATCCTTTATTTTTTACCTTTTTTTTGGATCTAGCACTGCCACATTGTGGTTTTCACCACTAGACCATTTCATATTTTTAATTTTTCCCTTTTTTTCTTGTGCATTGAGAGATTGTACACTTGCTTCCATAACCATGCTTAGATTGAGTTTATTGGTGGATGATGGTTCAACTGCTTTGAGGTTAGGGCCATGACATTGTTATTAGGGAAATAAAGTATGTCATTTGGCTCAGTCAAATCCCAATCAATAATTTTGGGATGGATAAGAGATAGGGATTAATTGGGTAAGATTTCATTCATGGGGTTTAAGGACATGACTTCATTTTAGGGTTCATAAATTGTATCACTTAAATCGATGACATGACCTTGTTCAAGGTGTTCCATAGAAGTTGGATCAAAATTATCTTCAGTTGAGTTCTCTTTGATTTCTATGAGATAAAATGATCATGGATTAAACCTAACATTCGAATCTCCTACCCAAGAAGGTACCCATGGTTCACCTACCCATTGATTTTCACTTAATGTTTGTCCTACATTTGGTGCTTGAGAATCACTTGGCAATTTAGTAGAACTTGATCCTTGGTCCATATTGGATTGTTTTCTTGTACTAGATGTGAGAGCATAAGTATGGATGAAATATTTTTTTTTTTCATGAAAAGAATCTTTAGATAAAGAATCCCATTCATATTTGCCAGATTCATCTTAATTTTTGGAGCCTAACATATGCACATGTTTAGAGGAATCATGGATATTGCTTGAACTACTTCCTTTGTCTTGGTATCCTATGCCTAATTTTTCATCCTTAGATCTCCAAGGAGGTTGAATGGGTTCTAACAAGCCTTTTTTCTTATGCCTAAGGGTCCTCTTCCCATGTAACCCATCTTTTGCATGATTTGGAAATCTTTTCAATATTGGTCGGTTTGAATATTAACATGTTGAACTCTCTAAATTGCAGCACTTTTACTATCCTAATATTTGTAAAGCCATTGTAAGACTTCATTGTCTTCTTTCTCTAAGGTTGATGGATCAATTTATCTCAGAAAATGGGAATTGTACTTTGTGGGTGGGTGAGAACTAGAAGGTTTTCCATGTGATCATGGAGAAGTGGGTAAGTCAAATATGAAATAGAATATTCCCCCACTCCCTTCTAATGGATTCTACATTGTTTCTCAAAATTGTGCATCATTTCACTCATCTTTTGATAATTGTCCTCTTTTAATTGCTCCCTTTCAACCCTAGAAGGTTTCAAACTTTCTTCCCTTGGAGTAGAAACCTTTACCAAAAGGTGATTAGAACTTTTAAAATCAAAACTAACCTTTTCTTTTCCCTTATTCAATGTGGATGAGGTAGCTTGAATGTGAATTGAGGTAGAATTAGCATTCAATTTCAAACTAGGACTTTATTCCTTAGTTTCTTCAATGGTTGCACTAGGAATGGCTCCTTCTCTATTGTGTGGAATAAAGAGTTCATGTATAGGTTTCACCATGTTACAATATTGAAAGGGATTTGATTCTCCTCCAATAGTAATTTCCTCACCCATCTATGGAAACTTGATACATTGGTGATATGTTGAAGGCACCTCTTGCATTTCATGAATCCACTACCTCCCTAACAAGATTTTATAAGTTAACTTTATATCTAGGACTTGACAAACATTATCCTTTTTTATTTGGCCCACTTGAACAATAATACCATAATTCCTTTGGAAGACCTCTCCTCCTCATCATAAGCTTTGATAGTGATTTTCTTGTTTGGATCAATGGATCATTCAGATAACCCTAAAGATTTAACTAGACTCAAGGTGCAAATGTTTAGACTAGCTCCTCCATCAATGAGGACTCTTTTAACATGGTGATTTTAGATCAAGACCTATATATGAAATGGGAGGTTTTGAGGATGATTTATAGATATGTCATCTTTCTCATAAAATGATAGACAATGAGGTGTAATAAGATGACCCACCATGTTTTGAAACCTTTCTTCCTCCAAGTTTTCAGGAATGATCATTTCCAAAAGAGATATTTCCAATATTTCCTTATGATTAGGCAAAAGTTACGATAGCTCCAAGATAGAAATTTGAGCTAGCGTCTCTTGCAATTGATCCACTAAGCTATAGGGATTTGTTGAAGAAGGTGTTTGTTTTGTCAAAGTGGTTTCTTGGGTAGGACCAAAAGGTTTAGTAGCAATCCCTTGTAGGGTGATCTTTTTTTCTTTCCCCCTAGTGACAACATTAGATGTCTCTTTACTAGGTTGTTCCTTCACCACCACAAAACTGATAGTATTTTCATGTCTTGACAGGGCATTGATAGTATTATCATAAATATGGGTAAAATTAACTTTGTTCTTACCCCTTGAATTATTTCCTTTATTTTTAGTATTTGAAGAATCCCCTTTCTCATGTTTGAAGAAAGGTGTTTTGAAAGTCGTGTTATCTTAATTATTTTGGGGTCTTTCTACTTTGATCACTCTATTATATATGAGGTCTTGCACCACATGTTTCAATCACATATAATCATTTATCTTGTGCCCTCTATTCCGATAGTATTCACAATGGTTCAAATCACTCCACCATGATGGTTTCACTTATCACTCATAGGGTTGATATTGAGGTAGGTCAATAATTTTATTTGCAATGAGGGTCCTTAATGAGTTTTCAAGAGGTTCACCCAAGAGTGAATTTCCTTCTAGGTGATGGAGAAAAGAAGGGTTTAGGCTTGTTACCCTCTTTGTTGTTCCCAAAATTGTTTTTTTTATTGAAGGGAATCTTCAGTGCTTGATTCACATTGTTAGATTTGTTTGATCCTTGTGTGAGATTGAAGGGAGTAGATTTTAAGTTGTTTTCTTCCACAACTCCATCATTTAACAAACCCTTGTTAGTGTTCTTGACCCAAAACTGATTTTTATTAGGAGGAGCTCTATTTTTGTTGTTGTTAAAAGTGTTTTTATTATTGGATTTTTTGTTGTCTTTGTAGAGTTTGATTCCTCCACTTTTCAATAACACTTCCTCCATTGTGATTCCATTTTCAATTAGGTCTTGGAAAGAATATGTGCATTGTAATCTCAAATAGGAATTCATTTCCATATTCAAGATATTTATGAAAATGTCCATCTTTTCCTTCTAGCAAACACTTCGAGGGTATCGAGAAAATACCACTTTCCATATTTGTAGGAAAAGTAAGAACCCTTCTCCCTTGCATTGTTTTGTATTGCATAAGTTAATCATTGTGACTTCATGTTTGATGTTATATGAATAGTGTGTCCCAAATTTTTAAGCCAATTATTCAAAAGTATGAATACCAGAGGGTAGTTTAGAAAACCACTCCATCGCTATTCCTCCAAGGATTATTAGAAATAATCACATTAGATAAGTGGTTTTGTGCATGAACTCCAAGATCAAAGCATAAAATTCTTGTAGGTGATCATGTGGATCAGATGCCCCCTCATATTTTTCATACTTTGGAAAAATTGCATTGGAAGGGAATGACACCATAATGAGGGATTTTTCAAATGGGAAAGGACATAATGCTTCAATCAAAAAAGGTTTAGGAACCCCCATTTGTTTCATGTTGTCCAATTGCATTTGAAATAGCTCAAATTGTTTATGCATGATTTTAATGGGATTAGCCTCATCTTATTTATTTTTCAATTGATCAACATCATAATCATGGGTAATTTTTACCCCCGCTTGTGCTAGGTCAAAGAAATAATTCTCCCTATCTCTTTCTAGGATTTTCTCCATGAGTTTCATGAAGACTATACTTTGCACTACTTCATTTAATCTTTCCTCGATAGCGTCCTCATCTTGAGTCTGATTATTACCTCCATTGTCATCAACACCTTAGTTATTAGGGTCAATTCATCCTCTATTACCCTCACTATTATTGGAATCTATATTTACACTATTTTTTTTGTTAGTGGTGTCCTTATTGACAAGATTCATAAGGTCGGGATCTATATTTCCAAAGGGAGAAGACATCCTATTTGGTTCCATCTCTTTTGCAAGTTCAACCATTCGTTGTGGGGAAGTGAATGTGTCACTTTTGAAAAGGATCTTCTTTCCTCAAATATCTACCTTCATATTTCAAGGTAGACTTGAAATAATGGGATCTAGTAAAAGATGACATTAACATGAGTTAAATATTCTTGGCTTATCCCTTCAATCAATCCTTAAAAATGATTTTTGAAAATTTCAAATCTGAGGAGATCTAACCAATCCAAAATCATACACAGATAGAAATCCCAAGAGGGTATCCAATTATGAAATCAAAACTTGTCCAAACTCTCGAGAAATACCCATTGTTTGTCCTTCTCACTTTGTATGCTCTGCTTTGGTTGTATACATGCGCTACTTAAATGTTGTTTACATGCTCACTGGAATGGTACCATGAGCTAATTTTCAACTTATTACGCATTGTTTGAATGTTGGCACATGCTACTTAAAAGTTGTATGCACAACTTGGCAGGTTACCATATGTTGTTTAAAAGGTGATAGACGCTACTTTGATTGTTAGGCACCACAGAATAGTTTTTACACCTAAAAATAATGTTGGTAGGCATCACTTAACCAGGAAAAAGTTGTCTATCGCTGTTTGATTTATTTTTAAAAATTTTAAATTTTGATAAGATCTTGTGAATGGTTTCTTGTTTGAAAAATGCAGAAAAAAACATAACACACACATAAAAGTTTGTTTCTTTACTCCTAAAATGACACAAATGGTATGGTCTCAGAAACTTTCACGGGTCTTTACCAAGAATAAATTCCAAACAATATACCTAGGGTTAGATTTCCTTGTAAATAATGTCTCTAAGAGGTAAGCTTGCTACTTAACTGGGTTTTACTTTTAAATTCTCTCCAAAAAAATGACAAGTTTCTATACCCCATTACAAGGGCCTCCCACATGCATAAAAAATAACCCTACTACTTTCTTATCATCCTAACATGATTAAAAAGGTTAATTCCAACCTCTTGACAAGGAGGTTTCAAAAATCAAGTGTTTGGCTCATTCCCTAACCTTTCTTTCTATCTCCAAATCTGACATATTTGGCATTTTGATGAACTTAAAAAGTTGAGAGCATAGGCCTAATGTCTGATTTGGTGAACAATAATAGGTTTTGTCCTAATTAGACTAGTTTGGAAAATTTTAAAAACCAAAAGTTAAGAAAATGCAATCTTGATAAGGAAAACACCTTTTCATGTAGCTAGCAAAGGCTAGGCGCTTTTATGAGGGTTTTTCTTTCTTTTTTTACTCACCTAGTCACGATTGTTCCCTCTCCTTCAGGGATAACTTTAAGAAACCCGCCTCTAGAAAAATATATAAAATCTTGGCGAATCTTTCATTTTATTTTTAAAAAAATTAATTCCTATTGGCGAATCTCTTAATTTTTTGGGAAAACAAATTATTTGTATTAGCGAATATTTTTTAATCACAAATTTTTTGTAGAAAATATTAGCAAATCTCAAGCAATAACCAAAATTTCATTAATGACCATGGAAAATAATTATATTTAAAGAAAAAAGGATAATAATGATAGGTAGAAAATTATTAGGCTACCTATGAAAATATTTGATGGGTTTAAGGGAACTCTATAGTATCTAGTTGCTACCATTTATTTAAAATATAATCAAATAATCCTCATTGTATTGTGTGAGATAAATGTATCTTTATTTTTATTACTATAATAGGACCCAAAATTTCTTCAGTGCCATTGATTTATCAACAATCCAAAGGAAATCTTATCCCCGATAAGCGTTACAAATAAGATAGTAACATTTTTGCATCATGGAATATAATGAAGATCACTAGATTATATTTTAAATCAATAATGACAACTTATATTGGTGACACAACCCTACTATAACTAACAGTTATGATATATTATTAGTGAATTAATTTATATTTCTATAATAACTGATAAAATTTAGGCGAATTGAATCTAACCATCTATCAAATATTAGGCGAATATTTGAGTTCAAAATTTTAATAAAATAAATTATTTGGTGATTTAAATATTTCTAAAATAAAATTTTGTAAAAGTTTGGCGATTTAGGTTTCTTTAAATCTTGAATTATTAGGCAAATTTGGATTCTAAAATTTTTAAAATTAGCCAATTGGCGAATATTAGCCACTAAAAAAATCATTGTTCTCCTCCTCCAACAAAGTTAGTCAACACAACCAAAGAAAGGAAGGAAAACCTAATTGAAACCAAATAAACCTAAAGATCTTTTCAAAATTGAAAGTTCATTTAAAGATCCTAAAACAAATTTGATTCAATTTGGAGTAGGAAACTTAATTTTGCAAGCTTTTATTGTTTTAAAAAAATGTTCATAATGTTTTTCCTCTTCCTCTAAACTTTCCAAAATAGTCAAATTATGTACTTATTTTGCACCTTTTGATAGAAGTCTTACCTATTTATCCTCTTTGTAGACTCTTTTCTTAGGTTTCTTCACCTTTTCATGTCTAGTCATCTGCAAATCAGCAAATACAGAATATTAATTCTCTATTTTTAATAATCTGAAAAACATAGAGAGTTCTATGTGTCATTTAGCAGGATAATAAGTACCTCTTTAATGTTGTCTATGCGATATTTTTGCAGATGTGCAAGTGATATTTTGAAACTTACCACGCACTATTTAAAATAGATCAGGCATAAAATAACACTTGGAAGGCATTACAATAGAGTAGCAAAGGTGTCAAATAAAATATTGCAAGTGTTAAACGACAAATGTTAGGCACTCCTTGACTGTGTAAATGCATTGCTTCTCTGTCAAAGGCGTCACTTAAGGTTTTGTACACGTTAAAAGAAGGTAAGAAAAAAAATAGAAGTGATTGTAAGCATCACTTTGTTGTGTACACGAATTGCAATTTACCTCACAGGCCTCTCTTTACCTGCAAACTGCAAAATGCAATAAAAAAAGATACAAAAACATGCAAATTATAATAAAAACTAAAAGTTAGAGGCTCAAAGTCTCACGGTGGTCGCCATTTGTGTATATGTGAATAATACCTTCATGAAATGCGTTTGAATACTATAAATTCTATGGAAAGGTAATCTAAATGTAAGCAAAGAATTGACAAATAGACAAGAAGCATTCCATGGTTCTCTAACTAAGAATTCTAATGAATATCTTAGCCTTAATCTCCATTAGTGACAATCCTAGAATGAGAAATGATGATTGATATGCATAATATAGCTCTCAAATTCCTCAAAATATCATGCAATTCATTCAAATTTCCTCTCACAGTGCACTATTATGCTCAAAATTCTTATGATCTCAAAGTTATTTCTCTATAGTGTAGATGCAATTGGTCATGAATGTCTAGAATCCTTAATGCTCTCAAAATGGTTGGTATTTATAGGATTTCCCAAGGGTAGGGGTAGAGTTAATTTGATCATGATCCAAGCTTGGTTGAGTTTAAGGCTTTCAAATGGTTTCAAATGGAAAGACCATTTAAATGTTGGTCTCAAAGGTTGGGACAAAGAGAAAAATTAAGTGGTAAGGATGTTAAAGGGTAAAATGAGTGATCAAGATTGCAAATTTTGGAATGATCTAGATGGTTTCACTTCTTGATTCTCATTGGCTCTTCAATTTATTGTCAACTTTGTTGAAAGAAAATAGGATTTAACTAATTCAATTAATTAATTAAATTAGCCATGTAAGGGTATGGGTTAAATTTGATTTTTTGATTTAAACTATATAACTAATTGATTAAATCAATTACATGGTTTTGATTAATCCCTTTTAGGCTTAGATTTAATTAATTGATCCTTTGATTTTGATTTTATTTAGTCCCATTTGATTTGATTAAATATAGATTTGATTTGATTAGTACACATGACCAAATTTAGGTGTCTACAACGACCAATGTGGGATAAATACCTTAAGCATTTATTTAGGAAAAAAAGAACAGATAGGGCACCATGAAATTCTCTTCATTTCCTTCATTGCAGACCTACATGGAGGCTCCCTGACTTGAGTAAATCTATCCTTGATATCTCTAGAAGGTCCTCGCCCTAGAAAATGAGACCATAAAACCCTTGGTAAAATAGTTTTCTATCGAAAGTATGGAAGAAACACTCTAAAAGGTAGTCATCCATGAAACTCATAAGGTATTCAATCATTTGATATGTAAACCTAGGTACTTCCAAATAGGTGCATCAAGGTGCTTCCATTCCTTAGGAAAATTTCAACATAGTAATCACAAAATTTTGATTTTCATAACACAACCATCACTAGTTAGAATTTCAAACCATGGTGGTATGAATACCTCTTTCATCGGATTCAATGTTGGAAGTTGATTTTGGCATTAAGATATGAACAATCTAAATGGCCAAGGTATCCTTTTGCATAAATAGACAAAGATTTGATCTCCTTCCATATACAAATGTTCTAGATTATTCTTTGATGATCATGTTATTAGACTAACTTGCATACTGCTAGGAACCAACCTCAGAAGTAGAAATCAAGAAAATATCATGCCCTCATCATTTCTTAGCTAGTCAAAGACATCATTGATTTCATGAAAAGACATGATGAAAAAATCAAGAAACCCTATTGAACTATCTTTTTTTTTTATTTGTCGATCCATTTTCTTAATAAAATCTCCATTTATTTTGATCTTTATTCATCCATTTTGATCCTTGTTCATGTTGTTTTACTTTTGAGTTTGTTTCTTAACTTTGGATGTTTTGCTTATGAATTTGATATGGGTCAAGTGTTTGAATGTTTGAAATTTGATGTTTGGATCAATAAAAAAGTTTCAACTTAGGTTGTGATTATTTATTCTTGATGAGTGGGTTGGAGTCATGCTTATGTTTGTTTCATTGATAAGCTTATTGAGTTTGAATTGTATTCCAAGTGAGATTTGACAACAATAATGGACCAATAAATATTTCAAGCCATGATGAAAGCTTTATGTACAAATGCTACTATGAGACTTTGAGTCTTTATTATGACTATGTATAAATGATGAAATGCACTGAGATATATACAAGGATGGGAAAATATGTAAATGCCACTAGTCTTGACTTAATTTAAGGAAAGTAACACATGTTTACCGGGTTTTCACCACTTGGGTTTATTGCACTTTCTCTCTTTGAATTACTTTTTTTACTACCAAGGTGCCTATTGCTAGATTTTTGCCAAGGCAATTTTATTTTCTTCTTTTTTTGATGTTTTTAGATTTCTTTATGATTATTTTTTATATACAAAATAATTCTCTCTCATCTAATACTCTCCCACATTATACTCTTTTGAGTGATACTCTTTCATAATATTTAGGTAAAAAATCTCTTTAGGTGTATGTTATTGATGGGTTCTTGAATCTTATCTCCATCACAAGTGACTAGTTTATATATTCTTGTTCTATAGGAAGATGTCAAAAAAAAGGATCCTTGCCAATTTGCCTCAAATTTTCATTTCTTTTATCTTTGTTTCTAATTTTTTGGACTCTCTCTTAGGACTAGGTCTCCAACTTGAAAGTCTCTAGGTTTAATCTTCTTATTGTAATTTATTGATATTATCTTTTGATAGATCTTGAGGCTATCATATGATTGGGTTTTATGTTCTTCAAGTAAATCTACCTGTTGCAACCTAGAAACTCTATAATCATCTCCTATCAATAAGTCGTGCAATGAGACTCTTAATGATGAAATTTATACTTCTAAAGACAAAAATACTTCAACCCCATAGACTAGTTAAAATGATGTTTCTCCCATTAGTTATATAATATTTTTTCTATAGGCCCAAAATGGTAGATTCAATTAAATATGTCTTGAATCATCAATTGTTTTCTTGATAATTTTGAAGATTTTTTTGTTGGAATATTCAGCTTGGCCATTTCCTTGAGGGTAATATATTAAGGAGAAATGTTGAATGATATTAATTTGTTTAGAAAATTTTTGACATCTGTGTTTTTGAATTTATTTCCATTGTTATTATGGCATATGGAATAACATATCTACAAATTATATTGTTCAAGGTAAATATTGATTTTTTTCTATTGCATTTGGTAGTGTCTTAAATTCAACCCACTTTGTAAAGTAATCCTTTGCAGTTATAATATACTTATCGCCATGAGAGGAACATGGATATATCATCTCTATCAAATCAATACCTCATTGATAGAAGGGCCAATGTGTGGTCAATGGATGAAATTCCTAGGCTAGTACATGTATCAAGTTCCCATGGTATTGGAATGTTTGAAAATGCATTACAGACAGACAAACATATTTCTCCATTATTGGCCAATAGTATCCCATACTAAGGAGTTTCTTAGCTAAGGTAATCCCACAAGAATGTGACCCACAAATACCGTCAAGAATGTCTTGTAAGGAGGTTTTCAATTCCTCAATTTCTAAACATATAAGTAGCATTCCTTCAAGACCTTTATTCGTGTAGGAGCACCCCCAAATTTGTCCACCATAAAAAAATTAGAGGAACCAATAATAAATGGTTAGGGTATTGATTTGGTCTTGGATCCAATGTCATCAATAATTCCTAAATTGTAAGACAAGGGGACACTAGGTTATGTTATAAACCTAGTTGTCTACCTTAGTCAATTTGGACAATATTGGGTAGATTAGGCTAGAATAGTCTAGGGAACCTAAGGAAGGGTAGAAATATTATTTTAATCCTTCTAAGTTCTCCTATAGAGTCTAAACACAAAACTTTGCAAGTTTAGTCACATTTGAGATCTTTTATTAACAGATGTCAAAGTTGTAAATGTTACATAATGCAACTTTTTGTCAAAAAGTGCAAATTTTGAATCCCAACTTTCACAACCACTTTTTTCAGTTGGAACTGCTTGGTAAATGTATGAAAATGTTGGAAAACCTTACTCCATGTTTTGGAGGAATCAATTGTAAAGTTTTGATAGTGAAATCAATAAAAATTCAACTATTTTCTATATTTTCAACTATTTTTTTGAGTTGCATAGAACTATACAGATCCCAATGTAGCACTAAAGGATTCCAAAAAATTTTCCTATGTATTAGGTGAAATTTTCAAGTGGTTTTAAGGTTGGAAGTCCAGAGGATCGAAAGTTATTCAATTTTGACTGTCCACTGGTCACAGGAAGGCCCTAACTAGGGTTTCGAGACAAAATTCCTCTTTCCCAGAGACTCCACCATGGAAAAAATCTAAGCCTTGGTGGAGAGAAAGGATTTAATTTAATACTATTGAGGTATTAGATTAGGAGGCATTCGATGGAGGGAGAAAACATTAAAACCTCTTGATAGGCATTTAGATGTGACTGTTTAGAATTTGGTTTTTGAAGCACAACTAGGGCTAGGGATGGAATGAAGACCTAAATCCTTGGATTTAGTAGTTTTGTGTGATCCCAAAAGTATTCCAATTGGAATTATTGTAAAGGAAATATAACTTGAGGCACTTTATTTGGAAAAGTGGCCTAATTTCTCAATTAGGCCTAGGAGAGAATTGTGAACAATAGGAGTTAGGATATTGGTCAAGAGTCCTGGCTTGGAGGGTGTTGTTGGTGAGTGTATTGACACATTTGAGGGTGGTTAATACTTTATTTGGTGCAGTTACATGTGATTTTCCTTCATTGATCCATTTTTCTCTTTGTAGCCCTATAGTGGGTCAAGTGTCTAGATTGAGTCTCAGAGTTGAGTAAGTGTCAAATTTGTCTTTTGTTACATATAACTAAGATGTCTAACCTTTTAGAACCCCTATTCCTTCACTGGATTTATTTTTTCTAATTTGTGGCTAAGAATACCCTAAGGGTAGTGAAGACTAAGAGGTGAAATAGTCTTGTATGTGAGTTTTGGGAACTCTAGTGGAGTCCTAAACTATATGGTGTTGGGAAGGTATCTTGAACCTTTGTGGAATTATTTGGTATAGTTTGGGGCTTTGATCCAAGTGGTATCATATCAACTAGTAGATCTTTGGAGGAAGACAAGTTGCTACCATGTTGGATGGTACAGAAGAAAGTGAACTTCCTAATAGGATGTCCAATGCAGAATTGCTGAGAGTGGTGAAAGAACATGATGTGGCAAGGAAGTTGATGAGGCAAGAAATGGAAAGACTCAAGGAAAAAGTCAAGAGAGGGAGTAGTGGAAACACTGGAGTAGAAGAGGAGGGTAGTGATGAAGAGACCCCTTAGTAGGAGGATGAAGAAGAAGTCCCTGTAGAACATAGGCTGCTCTTGAAGACTTTAAAATCCATGGAGAGAAGGACCATGGACATAAAACTTCATCTACCTGTCTATAGTCGGAATATGGATCCAGAAGAAGTCATGGATTGGGTTGATGCACTCACTATTTTCTTTGAATGTGAGGAGATATTAGAGCATCAGAAGGTTAAGATATAAAATTCCAAGTTGAAGGGATCTTCCCTAACTTGGTGGAACTTCACTCAAGGAGAGAGGGTGAAGATGGACAAGAATCCAGTAAGAACTTGGAAGAAGATGGTGACCTTGGTGAAGGAATCCTATGTGCCTGAAGACTATGAAGTTCAACTTCATAGGAAGAGACAAATTTTAATGAAGAAGGAGATGGATATCTCAAGTTATACTGAAGAGTTCCATAAACTTACCATGAAATCTAAGTTGGTGGAACCAGAGAGTGTCAAACTTGTTAGGTATATGCAAGGGTTAAGGATAAACATCCAAGATGAACTAAGTTTATGTTCTCATATTAAAA
The DNA here is from genome assembly GCA_018584345.1 of Thuja plicata. Classification (NCBI taxonomy): domain Eukaryota; kingdom Viridiplantae; phylum Streptophyta; class Pinopsida; order Cupressales; family Cupressaceae; genus Thuja; species Thuja plicata. The sequence continues at coordinate 8,524,563 of MU225293.1, read as the reverse complement.
GTGCTATTAATTAGCACTCAAAGTTGAGGAAAATCTCAATAGGAAGCAGGAGAAAAGTGGAAGAGGAAGAGGCCAGAGAGACTGTGGCAGTAGAGGAAGAAGGAAAAACAATGGGAGAGGACAAACTCCTAGAAATTAGTCAAGAGAATTTTTTTAGAGAAAGAATTTATAGAGGCTCCTATATAGGGAGAAGATGATATTCAAGGGGAAGGTTTGGAGGAATAATTTTAGGACCTCCAAGGTGTTAAAGATGTAACCAACAAGGGCACTTAGCATCCAAGTGTCTAGAGAAAGAAATTAATCAGGCAGAGAGAAGGGAAAACATGGTTGGAGAAGAAGAGAACCAAGAAGACAATACACATGGATCTTATGCACCACCTAAAGAAGGAGAAGTCATCATGATGAGGAGGAAATTTTTGAATGCTCCAAGCACTCAAGAACCATCTTAGAGGAAGACTCTATTCAGGACCACTTGCAAAGTGGGAGAAAAGGTCTGGAAGATGGTGATTAAAAGTGGGTCTACAAACAACTTGGTGTTAGAAGAAGCAGTAGAGAAGATGAAGTTGAGGAGGGTGCCACATCCAAGCCCTTGCAAGGTGTCATGGCTTACAAAGAACTGACAGACTATCATAGAAGAGCAAGCATGGGTGGAGTTCCAACTTGGAAAATACAAGGACAAGGTTCTCTGTGACATTGTTCCCATGGATGTCTTCCATTTTTTCCTTGAGAGGCCTTGTAAATATGATGTGGAGGCTCACCATGATGAAATATTGAACACCTATTCAATAAAATACAAAGGAGAGAAGGTAACTTTCTTACCCTTGTCTGATTTTGGAAGAACAAAAAGATCACAAGTTAATTTTTTCTAGAAGAAAAAGAGTTTTTGAAAACTTCAAAAGAAGAAAAGACCCCTTTCTATCCCCTAGTCATTTTTCCTAAGGATGATAGACCTAAGAAGGTTGAGAAAGAGGTGAAACCTCTAATAAGAGTAGGCCCTAAGGAAGTATAAGACCTACATGAACAATACAAAGACATTGTAACAAAGGATTTTCCAAATGAATTACCCCCAATCAGAGATATAAGCCACAATATAGATTTGAATCCAGGAGCAACTCTACCAAACAAGGAAGCATATAAGTTGACCCCACAAAATAATAAGGAGATGGCAAGACAGATCCAAGAACTCCTAGATAAGGGATTGATAAAAAAAATTCTTAGTCCTTGTGCAGTACCCACTCTTTTGGCTCCTAAGAAGGAAGGCACATGGAAATTGTGCACTAATTCTAGAGAAATAAATAGAATCACAATTAGGTATAGGTTTCCTATGGCTAGGATAGTGGATCTATTGGATCACTTAGGAGGTATAAGGTACTATTACAAGGTGGGTTTGAAAAGTGGCTACCACCATATTAGGATTAGGGCTGGTGATGAATGGAAACCTTCTTTTAAAACCAATGAAGGCTTGTATGAGTGGAGAGTGATGCCCTTTTTCCTATCAAATGCTCCTACCACATTCATGAGGCTCATGGATGAAGTGCTCAAACCATTACTTGGAATTTTTTTCATAGTGTACCTTGATGACATTCTTATTTTTAGAAAGAATAAGGAGGAAAATTTGGAACATCTTAACTTGGTCCTGAAGAGATTGCATGAAGAAAAGATTTTTATAAATTTGGAGAAATATGTTTTTATACAGGAAGAGCTTGTATATTTGGGATTTGTGATCTCATGAGAGAACATAAAAATGGACCCTAAGAAGGTAAAAGCCATCTTGAATTGGCCTTCTCCTAGGAAAATGACAGAAGTTAAGAGTTTTCATGGGCTTGCATCTTTTTACAGAAAGTTCGTTAAGAATTTTAGTCAGTTTTGTGCTCCTATGCTTGAAACCATTAAGGGTGGACAGAAGTGTAGGTTTGTGTGGAGAAAATGTGCAGAAGAAGCCTTCCAGATGCTAAAGAAAAAGGTAATGGAGAAACCTATCCTATTTTTTCCTAATTTTCAAAAGATATTTACTATTGAATGTGATGCTTCTAACCTAGCTATAGGGGTTGTCATGAGCCAAGAAGGGATGCCTACAACCTTTTTTAGTGAGAAACTAAATGGAGCAAAGGGGAAATATTCCTCTTATGACTTGGAACTATATGCCTTAGTCTAGTCATTGAAGAAATGGAGGCATTACCTCATGCCAAAATAATTTGTTGTCTTCACAGACAATCAAGCATTGAGTTTCCTAAATAGTCAAGAGAAACTAAGCCACAAACATATGAAATGGGTGGAATCAATACAAGCATACACCTTTTAAATAAAAAACAAGAAAGGAGTTTCCAATAAGGTGGTAGATGCATTGAGTAGGAGGACTCTAACAGTGCAAGAAATATAACTTCAAAGTGTAGGAATTGATTCCTTGAAGGATATGTATAAGGATGGTGATGATTTTAGTGTCATTTATAAAGTATGTTCTGACTTTCCTGAGGCTTATATGTTGAGTATGTAGATTACTTGATCCAAAATAGTCTACTTTTCAAAGGACATCAATTATTCATCCCAAAGTATTCAATGAGGGAGAACATCATTAGGGAGAAACATACATGCAGCATGGGAGGACATTTTGGTTTGGATAAGAATTTGGAAAAGGCGAGGAGGTTCTATTATTGGCCAAAAATCTAGACTAAAGTAAGGAGAATTATGGAGACATTCACCATTTGTAAGAGGGCCAAGGGAACATCTACAAATGCAGGGTTGTATCAACGTCTACCTATTCCTAAAAGGCCTTGGAAGAGTTGCAGTATGGACTTTGTGATGAAATTTCCTAGAACACAAAAGGGGCAAGATATCATCTATGTGGTAGTGGACAGGTTTAGTAAAATGGCCCACTTCATCCCTTGTAAAAGTAAAAATGATGCATCATTTATAGCAAACCTATTCTTTAAGGAAATTGTGAGGATACATGGCTTACCTCAAACCATTCTATCTAATAGATATGTGAAGTTTATTGGTCACTTTTGGAGGACCTCATGGAAGAGGTTAGGGACCAATATAAACTTTAGTTCTTCCTACCATCTGCAAAAATATGGGAAGATCAAAGTTATCAAAAAATCACTTGGAAACCTACTTAGGTGTTTGAAAAAGAAGCATGGAGATAAGTGGGATTCAGTCCTACCTCAAGCAAAGTTTTCTTTCAATGACTCAGTCAACAGAAGCACATGGAAGAGCCCTTTATAGATTGTGTATGGGAAAAGTCCAAGAGGCATCTTAGAACTCAGAGAACTTCCACCAAACACTCTAGTCAGTGCTCATGGAGAAGAGTTTGTAGAGTGTATGAAATAAATTCATGACTCAGTGAGATTGACACTTGAGAAGAGTGCAGACAAGTATAGACTTGCCAAGGATAAGCATAGGAGAGATGTCCAGTTGAGGGTTGGAGACTTGGTGTGGGCATATTTGAATAAGGAAATATTTCCTAAGGGAAAGAACACTAAACTACTGATGAAGAAAGTGGGGCCCTCTATCATATTAAAAAGCATGGGTTGAATGTATATGAGATTAAATTTCCCTCACACCTTGGTATCTCTCGTATATTCAATTTTTGTGATCTAAACCCATATAGAGGTGATGTGAACTCAGGTTCTGAAGTACAGGTTGAAGAGTGTGAGGCCTCACCCCAAACCCCATCGTAGTTTTCTAGTTTTTCTTCTTATGATAGATTTAGCATATGATACTTTACATTTTGATGCACTATGGACCTTATGGATTTTATGCTTTATGTCATGTATTGATCATTTTGGATGTTGCAAACATGATACTTTATGATGCACCTTATGGACTATATTATGTTTTCTATTATGGACATTTATTTTTGAGACAATTGATTTGGAAATACATTATGATTATGTTATGGGTTATTGACAATAGGAGAATTATTAGAAATGGATATTAAATTTTGATATCATGAAATGTCAATCTTACCTTATGTTAAATGCTTAAAATGAAATTATTATATTCTTGTGATCTTAAGTAATAAACTTAGTATGTTGATGTTTTCCTTAAGTTTCAAATATTGCTTATTTCCTTATGATGTATATTTATAACCTCGGACTACTGATATTTGAATTGAGTGTGCAGGTATGAGACCATGGTATTTTATCTGGGGAACCAAACAAAGGAATATGTGAACTTAGTTTGAGCCAAGGTTGCATCTAATGAGAGACAAGACCTTGTTGTATCATGATTTAATTCATAAATGTATATGGTTGATTTTGGAAATGTAGCCCTTGAATTTATTTCTTATTTCCTTGTGATTTTGGCCCAAGTGGATATGACATCGTCTAGTGATGTGTAACTATTGTGTGTGTGTGTCATTTGACACTTGTGATTTGTACTTAAGGCCATGACATGTCAACTTGGGAATGGTTTTCCACCTACCTAGGTAAGTACATTAGTGAATCCCCATATGCATACCTTGGTTTGGGAGATGGGGGTGTGGTCATCTCATTGGATTTTCGAAAATACACTTATAGTGGACTTTTCGAGGGGTTAGAAAGTGCCTAGGGGTGTGTTGGGGTCATTTGTAGGTAGCCCACTTGTTATACCTATAGTTAAAGGCCATTTTAACCCTAGGATAGCCTCTAGTTGACCATGTGACCCTTCCAAAAATTTAGTTTCCCAAGTTGGACGAAAATCAACTCTTGTAAGACTTGACCCTGGATAGACCACCCTTCCATCTTTGTGCAAAGACATTATTCATCTTTTTGGAGCTCCCCTTTTTGGATCCATTTTTAGAAAGGTGTAAGAGTTTAGGGAAGAGAGACCAATTAGAGGACTTTCCTTCTCCCCATTATTTTTCTAGTGGCTTTTTCGTGGGAACTATCCATGTTGGAGAGTTTGAACACCCACTCTCTAACTTAGAGACATAGCTAGAGTTGGTGATCTTGGAAGGAGGAATTACGCTAAAAGGGAGCTCTTCTACAACTATCTTGCCTTAAGCTTGGATTCTAGGTTGGTGGACTTGTTGCAACCATTTTCTTGTAGTTTTATTTTGTTCTTGCAAAAATATGGATGTTGCATGCGTCTTGCGGAATTATTAGAGCTATGAGCTTGTAGTAAATGTTATGTTGTTTTTGTTGCTAAGTATCTATTTTTCTTTCTTTGTAAATTTTGTTAATGGGAGTCTCAAGGCTCACCCACCCTTGGGAGGGAAGAGTAGCCTTGGGGGTGAAGGATTTTTTATAGCCCTTGGTGTAGAGTCCCTCCACAAGGAGGAGAGGGAAAAATCATGGAGTATGGGCTCCATGAAGCCTTCCTTGTTGTTTCTTCTTTTGGGGGTCATAAGGGCATAATGATGAACTTGGTTGATTTTTGGAAGGAAGGTGTTTTGAAAGCCATTTGAGGGCTTGGTTTATGAATAATTTTTTTGGTATGGCCTTCTCCCTTGGGTACTTGGTCCACTTCACCCCATATAGGGTTAATGAGAAACCCATTATGCAAGGCCTTGGTTGGGATTTTTGTGAATGTTTCTTTCTTGCTCTTGTTTTTCATGTTTGTATCCCTTCTTTGTTTGGTTCCCCAAGCTTGGGGGTGGCCTCTTAAGAGGCCTAGGTTGGGTGGTGAGTAGCCCATGGTCCCATGAGTTTCCCTTGTTTTGTGCTTCTTGCAGATTTTTGAAGTGGAGCTATATGAAGTGATATGGCTTCTTAATGAAGAAAATGGTTTTCCTGGTTGATTCCTTTTGCACATTTTAATATGTGAGTGTAAAGCCCTTTGAGAAAATTTAAAAGAAAATTGTATATTAGTGATCATGAATATATTAAAAGTATTATGTTGCATTAAAGATTTGTTATTGTCAACAAAAAGAGTTATAATGTATGTGAGTAGGAGTTCTACCTTTCTATATGATGATGTTATTTTATAAATGTAAATTCTATTGAGAAGAAATGTATCAAGCCAAGAGGCTGATTTATGTATTCTTTGAAATAGTATATATGGGACTATTAAATAAGACAATTTCCATATTTCTACATTAGGCTCTTGAGTAATTAAAAAGTTCCTTCCAATGTTGAGAAATATGTCATGTAAATCTTGTTACTTCATGATACTAAATGTTGGCAAATTAATAGTGGAAGAGTTGCTGCAATTATTTTCTAGTATGAGACATTGCTGCTGCTAATAGAGGAAATTAGAAGTAAAATAATATATATATATATATATATATATATATATAAACAAAAATATATTAAAGAAAAAAAAAATTTTAAACAAAAAAATTATATCATGTTGGGGGAGGAGGCTGTGACCCCCGTCCTCCCCGCTATCCTTTTAAGGGAGGTGGCAGAGGGGAAGGGGCCTGACCCCCCACGCTGGGTGTCGGCTCTTCCAGCCACAACCATGGCCCTTGCGGTCGCGGACTGTGATGCGGCCGGAGGCCGCGCAGCTAGCCCGCCACTCATAATAAGATAAAGAGACAGAGGCAGGGGC
>MU225293.1:8505895-8517899 GCA_018584345.1 Thuja plicata | reverse complement strand
ATATATATTGATCTTCTTCCATGGCTCCTTGACCTGCAACTAAAACAAAACAGTAGAAAAGAAGAAGTAGAACAAAAAAAAACTCTAGGGTTTTAGGAGGAAAAGGGTAGATGAGAAAGAGGAAAAAGGAAGAGAATATCTCATTCTGTAGACCCCTCTATTTTTTACCTAACCCTAATTTCAAAATTAGGGTAAGGAGTTTCAAAAAGAAGAGTTGACTTTTTTTTTTGGGGGGGGGGGATTCCTTTCTCTTAATACTTTTATTAATTAATTCAACTTGAAATTATATCAACATTTGAAGATTCAATATAATTATTTACTAGTGCTAATGAGAAATTTATAAGAGAGAATTTTTCTTGAGGAAGAGGTTGAAATATTGAAATGACATTTTTAAATATAACTATTCCACTTTAGATAGAGTAAATTTAAAAGGTTATTTTGTTTTTATTAAGCATCTTCTCATAAAGCAAACTATATAATTTGTTGGGAATTAAATAATTATATAGTTGCTAGGTGTAAATTAATTAATTAAAGGACTATTGAAATAATAAATGATTTAATAATAAAATAATCATTAGGTTAGCCTCTTATGCGGACTTGAGTAGAAGAAGGGAATCTAGCCTTGTTGAGAAAATTTATTAAATTATGAATGATTTTGTACTACTCGTTAAATGTTATTTTTATAGGGCCATTATATGTGGCCAGTATAATGGTCATTTTAAAAATAATATTTGTAGTCCAATAATGTTAAATTCCCTTAGTGATATTTTTACCCAGGTTTACGTGAATAATTATCCCGATAATATTTAATTAATCCTTGGAATAGATCATAGGCAGTTTTTCCCCTCACATCATCAAACTCTATTAATTACCAGATCGAACTTGTCATGGCAACCTTAATCTCATTTGTCTTATGTTAGACGCTATGTTTGACCTTAGAGGTAACCTTAGTAGGCACTTGAACGTTGATCATTTGCAATCCTTGTACTACTTTAACCTTTGTAGTTTTGGACATTGGGTTGAGGGAGGTTGACATGTAGTCATGATTCCCCTTGACCCCGCTTTTGTTTTCTGATATGTATAACCTAACACCCTAACCAAATACCCTTGTGCCTTTGCATTAGTAAGTTTGGTTGTTGTGTCTGAATGCATTTTTCGACTTAAATTAAACCTTTCAAAAAAAAAAGTTGTTGCATTTTTGGGCGCGAAAATTTTGGGCATGAAAAAGAGCATGAAGAAGATGTTGCAGGCATACCCTCTCATGTACCAAAGAAGCTTGAGAAGATCTTGGACACAAAGATCATAAAACAAACAAGAAAGAATATTTATAAGAAATATTTGGTCAAGGGGAAAGGAAGTCCTAAGGAAGAATCTGTATGGATGGATGAGCAAGAAATTTAGAGGCATGGCTCCAGTTTAGATGACCTCGTCTCAGGAGGACTTGAGATCAATGCACCCTGACAGTATGGTGTAGGAGCACCCCCAAATTGATCCACCATAAAAAAAATTAGAGGACCAAAGAATAAAGGATTAGGGTATTGATTGGGTCTTGGATCTAATGTCATCAATAAGTCCTAAACTGTAAGACAAGGGGACACTAGGTGATGTTATAAACCTAGTTGTTTACCTTAGTCAATTTGGACAATATTGGGTAGATTAGGATAGAATAGTCTAGGGAAACTAAGGAAGGGTATAAATTTTATTTTAATCCTTCTAAGGTCTTCTATGGAGTCTAAACACAAAACTTTGCAATTTTAGTCACATTTGACATCTTTTGTTAAAAGTTGTCAATGTTGCATAATGCAACTTTTTGTCAAAAAGTGCAACTTTTGAATCCCAACAGTCACAACCAATTTTTTCAGTTGGAAATAATTGGGAAATGTATGAAAAGGTTTGAAAACCTTACTCAGTTTTTGGGAGGAATCAATTGTAAAGTTTTGATAGTGTAATCAATAAAAATTCAACTATTTTATTTATTTTCAACTATTTTTCTGAGTTGTACGAATCTATACGGATCCCAATGCACCACTAAAGGATTCAAAAAGTTGTTCCTATGTCTTAGGTAAATTTTTAAAGTGGTTTTAATTTTGTAAGTACAAAGGATCAAAAGTTATTAAATTTTGACAATCCGCTGGTCACAAGAAGGCCCTAACTAGGGTTTCGAGACAGAATTCTTCTTTCCCAAAGGCTCCACCATGGGAAAAATATAAGACTTGGTGGAGAGAAAGGAGGGAGAATTTAATTTTTAGAATTTTTAGGTATTAGATTAGGAGGGAGTCGATGGAGGGAGAAAACATTAAAACCTCTAGACAGGCATGTAGATGTGACTGTCCAGAATTTGGTTTTTGAAGCACAACTAGGGCTAGGGATGGAATGAAGACCTAAATCCTTGGATTTAGTATTTTTGTGTGATCCCACAAGTATTAAAATTGTAATTGTTTGAAAGGGAATCAAACTTTAGGCACTTTCTTTGGAAAAGTGGGCTAATTGCTCAATTAGGCCTAGGAGAGAATTGTGAACAATAGGAGTTAAGAGATTGGTCAAGAGTCCTAGCTTGGGGGGTGTTGTTCGTGAGTGGATTGGAACATTTTAGGGTGGTTAAAACATTATTTAGTGGAGTTCCATGTGAGTTTCCTTCATTGGTCCATTTTTTCTCCTTGTAGCCCTATAGTGGGTCAAGTGTCCAAATTGAGTCTTAGATTTGAGTAAGTGTGGTATTTGTCTTTTGTTACATATAACTAAGGTGTGTAACCTTTTATAACCCCTATTCCATCCCTGGATTGATTGGTCCTAAGTTGTGGCTAAGAATACCCTAAGGGTAGTGAAGACTAAGTGGAACTAGTCTTGTATGAGGGTGTTGGGAACTCTAGTGGAGTCCTAAACTATATGGTGTTGGGAAGGTATCTTGAACCTTTGTGGAATTGTTTGGTATAGTTTGGGGCTTTTCTCCATTTATGATACAACTTATTTGACACAAAGGTATAACATGAGGCTCGTCTTATAAAGTTTCTTTACTAGTTTTGAGATTGATTGATAGGTAAGGTATTATCTTTGAGATAGGTATATATGGGACCATACAAAGGGGATAATGAACCAAAAGTAGGAAAATTATTTGGGATTCAAGTAATTCATAAGAGGGTTTTACCACTTCTTCCACCAAGAATTCATATTTATCATTTTGATCTGATACTTGTGGAAGAGAGGCTAATGTATCTATAGCATCCGATGCCTTATTTTCACCTCTTGGAATTTATTCAAAAGTTATCATGAAAAAATATTTCTCTAGATTATAAACCATCTTTTAGTAAGGTATTACCTTTTCATCCTTTCTCTCATACTCATCATTTATTTGATCGATAACTAATTGGGAATCCCCATAAATTTGAAATTCTTCCACTCTCCATTCCAAAGCCATTCTGATACTAATTACACGTGCCTCATATTCTACTATGTTATTTATGCATGGGAGAAAGAGTTTGTATTATTTAGGGATGATGTAACCTTGCGGGGTGATAAGGAGTATGCTTGCCCTTGAGCCATGCTAAGTATATGACCCATCAAAATATAATGTCCATGTTTTGGCTTCAATGTTGAGAACATCTGCATTTGGGAATTCAACTCATATGGGTTCTTGACTTGAAAATGGAGCTTATACTAACTGATCTGCAATGAATTTCCCTATTATAGCTTGTCAATCTATATATTAAATTTCTAATTTACTTAGGACCATGACCCATTTATCAAACCTTCATGTTAGGGATGTTTTTAATAAGAAGATATTTGAGAGCATCTATCTTAGCAATGAGATTTATCTTATGTGCTAGTATATAGTGTCATAAATTTTGGGAATAAAAACCTACCGCTAGGCATTCCCTTTATATAAAATTATATTTGAGCTCATATATTACCAAGGTTCTACTAATATAGTAGATTGTTTTTTTTCTTTTTAGTTTTCATCTTTTTGTGCTATTAAAACTCCCAATGATCTTTCTGTGGCTGCAATATATAGAAGTAAAGGACTTCCCAGGATTGGTGGCACCAAAATTGGTGGTTTCATTAGGTATTTATTAAAAATTTCAAAATCCTCTTCACATTGATTATCCCATTTTAATAATATGTCTTTGTGTAACAATTTGGTAAAAGAGTGACATTTTTCTACCAATTGTGAGATAATCTCCTTATTGATTGTATCCTTTCTTTTAAAGATCTCAATTGGATAATTTTTCTAGGTTCCCCCACCTCATAATGGCTTTGAATTTTTCTTGGTCAACCTCTATACCTTTTTCTAAGACAATATAACCAAGTAATTTTCCCGATTGGACTCTAAAAACACATGTTTTTTGATTTAATCTTACTTTGAATTTCTCCAATCTTGTGGAAATTTTCTCTAAGATGGGCAAGTGTTCAATTATTACATGTGAAATATCTAGGATATCATCCACATAGTCCTCCATGAAGGTATGAATCATACCATGGAATGTTTTGGTTATGGCTCGTTGGGATATTGCTCCAACAGTTTTGAGACCAAAGGGCATTGCATTCCAATATAATATTCCCCAAGAACATGTAAATGATTTTTTTGTTGGAATTATTTCTTTTTGAGGCATTGACATTCATATTTTGTCATTGATGTCAACATATGTTTGAGTGGGATGCTTTAGAATTTTTAGTAAAGAGTGGTTATCACCGGTACATCGGAGATTGACAAATGTGTACAGACCATGTACAATGTGTTAGAGTACACAACCATAGATCTGTGTAGAGGGATGAGTATATACCTTATTTCTAGGGTCACTATATTTTATGTTGTTATTTGCATAACTTATAGCTATTTTGGTGAAGACTTATTATAAAGCAGTGTCAGAGGATTATGAAAGAGATGGTATCTAAGTTTTTGGGATAAATTAGATGCGAGCATGGGTCATGGTATGTGAGCTTTGTGCATGATAGAAGATACATGGGAGAAGGTTCTTTGTGATTCTTGGGTAACTTGATTCTTGATGATGTCAACTGAGGTGTGTGGCCTAGAAAAGACCTATTTGGAGCCGCCCACAGATATGTAACATGCTTAGTTTATGATGAGCATGAATTATGGATCTTGATGCATAAATGATGATTTTTATTTTTCATTTACTTGTGTAAGGTACAATGTGTATCATAGCATGGGTCTATGTAATGGTTTGTGCATTTGGGATGTCTTAAGAGGACAACCTAATTTATTATTGTAACTTGTATAAAGGAAAGTAGTATCTTGATATGAAAGAAACATGATTGGATGAATTAGATGCTGCAAGCATGTGGATGCAAGTTCTTCTACATGTAAATCAGTGATTATGTTTGTAATCCACTTCATTCAAACTGTATAGGAAAATCAAGTTTTTATCAGGAAGTTCATTGTTATAAGTATTCTTTCATACTTTTCTTTGGATAGTGGATTTAAAAGGTGGGTTTAACCTTTAGAAGATGGATTTAACCTTAAATTTGGGAAGTGTGCTTGGGCAGTGAGCTCATTATTCCATTCAAATCCCAATAGGGTTTAGGAGACTCCTAATAAGGTTTATCCTTTAATAGGGAATTTTTATTGGATGAAATAATCAACTACTAAGAGGGATAGATCTTCTAACAGGTATACAATATTTCTAGTGCATTATTTGTGGGTGTTGATTACCACCGTGGTTTTTCTCTTAACAAGGTTTCCTTAACAAAAAATACTTGTGTTATGGTTTTTTTCTTGAAGTGCTCATATTTGCATAGAGTAATTGATTTTAAGTTATAATAATTATACATTTTGCATACAACTGATTCATCCCCCTCTCAATTGTATTATTCCTAAAAATTGGTATCAGAGCTTGTGGTCCTTTGGGAGAAATCTTAATGACTTGAGATGATTCTGAGATGGATTACTATAGGATTAAGAGTCCAAAATTTGATGCTCAAAATTTTGATAGTTGGAATAACAAGATGAGAACTCATCTAATCTCCTTGGGAATTGATTACTAGATGATTACAAATAATGATGAACCATAATGATCAATATAATAATACAAAAGAAAGAAGGTTGGCTTCATGGTTAAGTAAGAATAAGGACTATATAGCTCAATCTACTTCTGAATCAAAATATGTAGTTGCTGCTATAAATTGCACACAAATTGTTTGGATGAAATAGATGCTAAAGTATATTGGGATAACCTTTGAAGAGCCAATGGTTATACATTGTGATAATACAAGAATAAAGATCATGTCAAATAATCATGTTATGCATTCAAAGACAACATATTTTAATCAAGTATCACTTTTTGAGAGGCAAGGTTGTAGAAAAGGAAGTCAGATTGGATTTCATTAGTACAAATGAGAAAATAGAAAATATATCCACCAAACATTTTCAAAAAGATGTATTTGAATATATCAGAGGTATGCTTGGTATGAGAACCCCTCGAAGTGAGAACTAAATGATGTAGGAATGCATCAGTCTAGTAGTTATTAGAGCTATATCATTCTCTAGACTTGATGCTTGGATGAACTCCTTAGGGGTAGTGATCACATAATATAACAAAGCATATTTTGGTAATTAAGCATCTCGTTTGTTGTAGACATGAATATTTGAAAAAGATACACTTTGTAGTGATATGTTGTCTTGGGAAAGGAAAATATTGTGACACCCTTTTCCATTGATTTCAATGGGGGAGAGATATAAGTGAAAAATCCCTACTTTCTCAGGGGGAGATGTGAAGAGGATATTGAGAAAGTTGTATTAAGAAGGCTAATTTTGGGCTGACATACTTTTACATATGTTTCCATCAATGCCAAAGGGGGAGACTATTGGAATTATTTCTATTTGAGGTGTTGACATTCATGCTTTGTCATTTATGTCAATATATGTTTCAATTGGATGCTTTGGAATTTTCAGTAAAGACTGGTTATCACAGGTACAAAAGATATTGATATATGTGTATGGACCATGTATGACATGTTAGACTATGTGAGCACAGGTCTTGGATGAGTGTATACCATATGTCTAAGGTTTCTAGATTTTATGTTGTTATTTGCATTATTTATAGTTTTCTTGGTGAAGACTAGTTATAGAGCAGTGGCAGAGGATTATGAAAGAGATGGTCTCTAAGTTTTTGGGATAACTTGGATGCGAGCATGGGCTATGGTATGTGAGATTAAGGCATGATAAAAGATATATGAGAGAACATTTTTTTAATTCACGGGTCACTGGATTCTTGATGAAATCAGCTAAGGCATCTGGTATGATGAAGACCTATTTAGGGATAACCACAAAGATGTAATATGCATAGTGAAAGATGAACGTGAATTATGGATCTTGGTGCATAACTGACGATTTTTAATTTTTATTTACTTGTGTAAGGTACCATTGTGTGTGGTAAAATGTGTGATCAATATCTGCAAAAAAACACTTCAATAAACCATTATATCAAGGGGTTAGTAAAAACATAAGATTTAAAGCATTATCACAAAACCCTTGAAACTGGCTTATTGCTTCCTAGTTGAAGCAAGTATGATTCTCATAGTTTTCCATCAGATTGGACATAGAGAAATTAATGACTTGACTACTCCAAAATGGAAGATTCAATGCAAATAGGATGAGAAATATGCATAGACTTGCATATATTATTCTTGAAAGCTTTAAAATGGAAATACATGTGCTAGCAAACTAAATGCATATCATTATAAGAAATAGAACTAAGGTGCAAGATTAAGCTATCAAATGAGAAGAAAAATGCATCTATATTAAGCTATGAAAGAAACTAGAATTCCATCTAAGCTAAGAAATGAAGCTAAAAATGCAAGAATGCAAGAAACTCTTATAAAATAAAAGAAAATAAGAATGCACTAAAGAGCTCTAGAATGAAAATAACATTATAACTCTACTCCAACTCTTCTTGTTATTCATGAGAAAAGGGAGCTATCCTTTTTATAAGAGATTCCAAGAAATGAGTGGTTGAGATTAAGAAGCAAAAGATATTGATCAATGGTGGAGATGCAATTCCTCTCAATCCGTGTGAGATGATAAAGTGATTTAGATTGGTCAACTTTGTGGAGAATAAGACAAAATTGGTATTTTCTCCCTTTATTTGTTTTATTTGATTTTTGAGTGCACACCCATGTGTGAATGGGTTCACTTTTTGAACTTAGGACTTTTTTATTTATCCCAATATTTTATTCTTTTTTAGTTTAGGCTTTGATGTTTGATTATTTGATTCAACAAGTTAAGATTAAATTGATATAAGAAACTTTGATTAAATGCTCAATAATTTAGAGTTTATCAATAGTATCTTAGATTTAGGATTTATTAAGACCAAATATTCAAGAAAAGGGGGCTATGGTTTTGCTAGACCATTTTTAGGTGATTACATTTTCCCCTCTTTGACTAATGTGTGATCGATCTAGGAACACATTGGGTCAAAGAACTTTTGAAGTTTGATTGGATCTGAAAAATAGCTTGATGTAAAGTGATGAAACTATCCCACTGATCAAAACTGATTCTGAACTTGATCAATTGGAGATTTGACAATATCAGCTCTGGACTTTATTGAGAGAAGAATAATAGAGAAATTTGAATATATCATCTCCTGGCTTGATTGCGTGAAGACTGATAAAAGAGTTCAAGCATCCAGTTTGATGTGAAGCGATGAAACTAAATGTCCATCCTCCAAGAAGATTTCCTGATTTAAGATTATGTTTTGAATGATGAACCAACCTAATGTGGTGCGATGAGACTAATTTCCATTTGATTGATTGGTTGGGATAATTAACTAAATATGGGTCCTGATGAAGCCAATTACCAGATTGAGGGGTGTTCTCAGATTGATATGGTGCGATGAATCTGATATGCAGCTAGAGATTGAGATTTTGATGCGCATTGATGAGAATCAATTTTTTTAGGATCTTGATTTGAGTCAAGGCTTGATACCCCTAGATTGAACTTCTTGATGTGAATCAAATTGTTGATATAGTGGTACTACCCCCTTAGGAATGAAATCGAAAGGAGGGGAGGCACAAGCCTGATAGATCAAAAAGCATTGAGAAATTTTGAGATGCAAACCTGTTTGAGGTCCAGTTGCCCAATTTTGACCAAAAATTAACTTAAGTTGAATTTTTGTTTGAATTGAAGAGGGAAATGCACAATAAATTTGATCAAAAGGAATCTCAAATTGAAATATTGTGAGGAAAGTTTCAATAATCAACCACATTTGTTAAAAATAGGTGAAATTGCGCTTTTGAGGCTAAAAACATCATCAGATTTCAATCTTGGTCCCGAAAATGGATTCTGAGTGGGCCGATTAGCCAAGGGTGCAATTTTCACATCCATAGGAGCATTTTTAAAATCAGGTCAAATCTCTATATAAGGGTTGAAGGGGTCATTCAAATTATTTTCACTGTCCACCTTTTGAGATTTTGAGAAGCTTCTCTGAGAGAGAATGGTGTTCTCGGTGTCTACTCATCATTTCGAGTAGATTCAGAGGCATGGCCGGCCCAAGGATTACGTGCCATGTGTAATTAGTCGATAAAATTCATCCTTCCAAGTGAATTTTTCCTGTTTTAGCTAATGTTTTCTTGTTTTTTCCATCCATTTGTTGTTTGTCTTACACTCCTGCGAAAGGGCTTGTACGACAATCTGCTAAAATTTCTTATTTCATATGAAGACATTAGATTTGTCGCACGAGATTGACCTACCTGTCACACAAAAATATAAATCATTTCCCCTTTTGTCATCTAAGTCCATTTTATTTGTCACATGATACTAATTTGTCATCTAGCCTATAATATTTTGTCGTATGAACCTTGGGACTAGTTTGTTCATTTCTATTTTTTGTTGTATGGTAATATAGCCATTTTGTCATGATTTTATTGCCCAGTTATGTGTTTTATTTTCGTAGTAGCTTGTTTGTGAGCTTTTTTTATTATGTTGTAATGCTTTCACTTTGATTTGATGTCGATACTGGTTTTTTTTGTGTTGTTTGCCTTCATGCAGGTGCAGTTGTCAGATCTACAGTTTAGATCTACCTATCCTGCCACTATGCAGTTAGTCCAAGGTTTTTTGGATGATCAGAGGGCACATGTACAAGCTTGTAGTCTTTCTTGGTTGCTGTAGATGCTTGATATTTGGGTGAACCATGGGATGTTGACTGTGCTAGTGGAGAGATTACATAGTGAGGACAACACATTTCATCTGTCGATAGGGGAGATGACCATCACTCCTGAGGACATTAGTAGGATTCTTTGGATTCATTTTGTTAGAGTGCATGTGGAGTATGATTGCACACCTTTGGTCGATGTAAAATCACTAGCTTGAGTATTTAATGATCCTTTGATTATAGATCGATCCATCACTTGGGATACGTTGGTAGAGAGCTACGGAGAGTAGTTTCCTTTGGAGTACATTATCGTTGGGTTCATTGGTTGTTTCCCCATGGTTGATCATTCACAATAGGGATTCTTGTATGGTTAGGCTTAGATGTTGGAGAGATTGGTGATAGATTAAGAGCATCTCGGTTGGGGTGAGCTCCTCTTGGCAGACATGTATCATTAGATGCATAAGGTGACCTATAGGGGTATCTGAGGTGTGGCTATAGGAGTTTTGGTTTTATAGATATGGGCCTGGGAGCATCTCCCAGTTTGCAAACCTATTACACCTGACACATGGAAGGGCAGATAGCCCTATGTTTATAGGTATTCAGATTTTATCACATACCCCTTTCTAGGAAAGAAAGATTACTTGAGGTGCCAGCTTGATGATTTGAGCTTGGTTACATGGCGACCTTATTTGTAGGTAGAGGTATGGGCCGAGTGGAGGATAGTCTGGAGCACTGTTGGGCAAGACATTTTTGGTGATAGAGAGATTCACACTGTCTTGAATGTTGAGGTAGTATGGATGTATCCAGAGTGTCTCCATGACCTATGCTCAATTTCTAGATAAGGAGCGCATACGTTGGTCTTGCAAGTAAGATTTTGTCTTGCATATTCTTCTTCTTTTGTTGTTTTTCATAGATATCTTGGAGTTTATAGATCATAAAATGAATGTTTGAGATTTTTTTATGCAGGTTATCTCTAGCGTTGTGTACTCAGGAACTCATTAAGCTTAATCGAATCAAGTGGGAGTATCTGGAGGGAGTGGAAGATGCGGGGGTTACTCTAGAGTATCAGGACCATCTGTCTCGGTATCCTTTTCCTAGATTTACACATCCGACAGAGAGAGTGCCTAGGATCGATGAGGGTGCCCCAGAGCAGTCACTCTAGATAGATGCACCAATTTCTCCATAGAGAGAACCATAATGAGCACCTCCGAGACTACCATAGAGGACTCCTACTCAGCTGAGAGGAGAAGAGGATGGTCCTAGAACAAGTAGGACACAAGGGTTAATATGATAGAGAGATTGCACAGAGATGGGAACCCTAGGATCCATTAGAGGATAGGTCCCTACCATAGATGCTACTAAGGAAGAGATGCCAGATGTGCAACCCTAACTAGGGCTAGATGACATAGTTAAGGTAGTCCTGCAGCACTGAGAGGAACAAGAGGATCTAGAGTAGGATGGTCCTTAGAGAGAGGAGGGACCTCATAGAGAGCCATAAACAATGCATGATTTGATTAGGTCATTAAGGAAAAGACTGCAAGCCACTCGTACATTGCTAGTAGTAGCCCATTCCCATATTCCAGAGCATGAATGAGTGACTGTAGGGCATCATGAGAGAGTTTAGGCTTTGTAGAGCCATGTGACATTTTAGACTTGTAGGGCGACCTAGTATGTAATGGTGTAAAACAAAGTAGTTCATATGGTACAATAAGTGCCATCGTATTCATAGTGTTTGGCATGATCTAAGGGAGTAGGCCCTCCACCTAGGACAGATGCACCTCCGTGCCCACCGTCTAATGGTGGCAAGGCAGGAAGTGAGACCTGATCATCCCCTTTCTTATCTTATCCCATTCTAATTTTTTACATCCATGTGATTATACATGATTCATCTGCACCGAAGG
>MU225293.1:8471486-8505544 GCA_018584345.1 Thuja plicata | reverse complement strand
CTTAAGTCCATAAATGACATATGTAAATCATGTGTGCTTTGTTTATCTTGTGCCGAATATATGTCATGCTTTTGTTCTTGTTACTCACCCTTTGTGTGCAGATGGATAACCTTAAGGAGATGAAATGTAGCTAATTATGTTAGCAAAGGATTAAAGGAAGAAACAAGTTAATGGAATAGCTCCATGTTTAGATTATCAGATGGAGTTTTTTATAATGCTATTGTGCAAGCCTAGACTTGTAGGGTGATCTAGTCATAATATTTTAATCATTTGGACGTTTGGGACACCAGAGTCAATACAATCCCCACTGGTACCAGCGGAACCATAAGGATATGAATATGAATTTTCATTGGATAGATGTGAGAAATAAATGTAAGCATCTAGGCACAAGATTCGAGATGATCTAAACACTATTTTTAGTTGATATAACAAAATTACACTAGTATCAAGGAATTCAGATCCAAGATAACCATAAGTGTGATTTTTTTGAAACAATAAGAATATCAAACAAGGAGATAGGACCAACCTCACCTTATGGTGTAAGAGAGTAGGATCGAGGGATGTGTGGCTTATCCACCTAGATGCAAAATCTCTTATCACATATACCCTACTATATTGACATAAAGATCACTGAAACTACACCAACAAGAAGAAATCAAAGAAAACATAGGAAATCATTGATAATAGACATCATACAAGAAAATTGTTAGCAATCGTTCAGTCTGTTTAACTTGTTGACGTGGGTGTTGAAAAACACCGTCACCCTTTTCGTTGTGTGTTATTGAGCGTATGTTATCCGATGTTGTGCTGAGGACCATAGGTTTGTCTAAAATAGAGATTGTTGAGAAATACTAGATTAAGGTGTTGAGAAACACTAGTACATTGGTGGAAAATTGTCCAGAGAAGGAGACCAATTATGAGGATTTGATAGGTTGACTAACATGGTGTGAAATGATGATTGGATTGATATGATAGCTCAGAAAAGCATGAAGGTCATCCCACAGATGAGATGAGACAAGCTATGCATTGATAGATGGAGCTATGAGTTACAAGTGGTGTCTGTTGCTAGGTTTTCACCACTTGTTAGAGATTCTATTTTTTCTACTAAGGTGCCTATTTCCAGGTTTTCAGCAAGGCACTTTTTTTCTTTTCAATTTTTTTGTATTTTTCCTTTTTTTACTTTTTTTATTTCTATTTGTTGTTTTTTAATTTTTTTTATTGACTTATCAAGGGGCCTCTTTGCCAAGTTTTCACCAAGATAGTCATTATTTCAATACTTTTTCCAATTTTTTTTTATCTTTTGATCTTTTTGTTGTTTTTGATATTTTTTAGGAACGTATATATGTACATGTTGTTGATCAATGAGAATGTTCAAGCGTAGAATTTATTTAGCTGGAGAGTATTGATGGGATGAGTAAAAGTATCTCCCTTTGGAGTTGATAGTTGATAGGCCCCAGAGCCAAATGCTGCAGTGATCACAAAGAAACCCAACCTTTTGGGTTCAAACTTTCCCTTTTGTTCATGATGTTGATTCTTTGGATTTTCTTTAAGCACAAGATCTTCGACCTGGAATTCTTTGTGTCTCACTTTCTTGTTATAGCCTTGAGACATTCTCTTTTTATAGACCCTTAGATTGTCAAATTCTTGTTTTCTTCATTCATTAAGTTATTCTAGCTCTTGGATTCTAGTGATCTGATAGTCTTCATCAGTAATGAGTCTGTGAAAGTTAACTCAAAGCGATGGTATTTCTACCTTGATGGGTAGTACAACTTCTGTGCCATATACCAAGGAAAATGGTGTTGCCCATATAGGTGTTATAATACTTTTTCTCTAAGCCCATAAGGCTTGATTGAGCTAAAGGTGCTAGTCCTTTTCATTTTTACTCACTGTTTGATGCAATATTTTCAAGATGTTCTTATTGGAGGCCTCAGCCTATCCATTTCCTTGAGGGTAGTAAGTAGAGGAACAATTTTGGGTGGTTTTAAACTTGTCACAATTTTCATCCATGTCTTCATTCTTGAATTTCCCCCATTTTCTATTATTATGGATAAAGGTATTTTGCATCTATAGATGATATAATTGAGGATAAACATAGATACCTGCTTACCTATAGCTTTAATCAAAGGGACTTATTCAACCCACTTTGTGAAATATTCAGTGGCAGTTATAATGAATTTGTGTCCACCAAAGGATGAGCTTCATCAGATCAAAGGACCATTGCTAAAATGACAGTGAGTAATTAAAAGTAATAGTTCACGTGCAGGAGCATGAATTAGGTTACCGTGAGTTTGGCATTTTTGCATGTTTTGGCAACATGTATGGCATGTTTTTCCATAGAGGGCCAATAGTATCCTACCCGTAGGATTTTATAAGCCAACGAAAGGCCATTTGAATGAGATCCATAGATTCCTTCATGGACTTCCTCTAGTGCACACTTAGACTCGTTGTGTTCTAGACACCTAAGGAGAGTACCATTGAGACCTCTTCTATACAAGTCGTTAGCCATAATCAGGTAACAGGATGCATTCCGTATAAGATTTCTCTTTTTATTTTTAGAGAGGTCATTTGGAAAGGTTTGATTAGGGAGGTAAGAGTAGATATGAGCATAATGGGAAGAGTCGGTACCCACTAGGGAGCACACGACTTGGGATTCCAGGGAATCATATGTAGGGAAAAGAAGTTCTTCCACTAGGAAGTCATACAAAAAGTGATGTTCTTCAAGTTGTAACATGGAGGCCAAGGTGGCCATAGCATCAGATGCTTTTTTTTCTTCTCTTAGTATTTGTTGGAAAGTAACAAACACAAAATATTTCTTGAGATCATCAATCATTCTTTTATATGATAGCATTTTATCATCCTTTGTTTGGTACTAGTCATTGACTTGGTTGATTACTAGCTATGAGTCATCATAGATGTGAAATTTAGTAAATTTCCATTCAATAGCCATGTTTAAACCATTTTCTAAAGCTTTGTATTATGAAATGTTATTAGTGCAAGGGAACATCACTTTATATTATTTTGGGATCTTGTATCCTTGTGGTGTGATAAAAAGTGTTCCAACACCATCTCCTCATTGTGTAAAAGATCTATCAAAGAACATCATCTAGGTAAGCTCCATGAGATGTAAAATGGCTTCATTAGGGAATTTTATTAGTAATAGAGGTTTATCTTGTAAAGGAGCATCAGTGAGATGATTAGCAATAACTTGTCCCTTGATTTCCTTTTTGTCAATGTATTGAATTCTGAAATCACTGAGGATCATAACCCACTTAGCCAACCTTACAGTGAGAGTTTCTTTTCTTAATAGGTACTTGAGAGGATCTATCTTAGCAATTAGCTTAACTGAGTGTGCTAGCATGTAGTGTCTTAGTTTTTGAGAAGCAAAAAATACAGCAAGGCAAGATTTTTCAACATTAGTGTAGTTATGCTCATAGGACACCATGGTTCTGCTTATGTAATATATGGCTCTTTCTTTTCCTATTTCATCTTGTTGTTCTAGCAAAGGTCCCAAGGATGTGTTGGTAGCTGAAATGTAGAGGAGAAGATGCTTTCTTGGTATTGGTGCCATTAATATGGGTGGCTCAGCTAGATATTATTTGATTTTTTGGAAAAAAATTTCACACCCTTCATCCCATTTGAATGTAACTCCCTTGGGGAGTGTTGTTGTAAAAGGTTGTGTCTTATCTACAAGTTGGCATATGAACCTTCTAATAGATTGGAGTCGACCTTGTAGAGTCCTAAATTGACTGATGTTGCGAGGAGGTTTAATGTCCATTATTTCCTCTATCTTTTCAGGATCAACCTCAATTCCTTTAGATGAAACAATGTATCCCAATAGTTTACCAGAAGTTACAACAAAATCACACTTTTCAGGATTCAATCTAAGCTTGAATTGTTCCATTCTATCTAAAATCCTTTCTAAATCCTCTAGGTGAGTAGCTCTTCTTGTAGATATTTCTAGGGTGTTATCTACACAGTCCTCCATGTTTTTATGCATCATATCATGAAATATAGTAGTCATAGCTCGTTGATATGTTTCTCTAGCATTTTTGAGACCGAAAGGCATGACGTTCCAATAAAACATGGCCCAGGCATAGGTGAAAGTTTTTTTCTATTGATCTTCAGGAGCTATTCTTATCTGGTTGTAGTCAGAAAATCCATCCATTAGTGAGTACATCTCATAACGAGTCATGAGATCCATAATCATGTCAATAGTAGGTAATGGTAAATCATCCTTAGGAAAATATTTGTTTAGATCCCTGAAGTCTATGTAAACTCGAATGGACTTGCCATGTTTAGTCACAGGGGCAATGTTAGAAATCCACTCAGTGTATATTATAGCATGAATAAATTCTTCCTTCAGTAGCTTCTCTAATTTTGCTTTCACTAATAGTGCCACATGAGGATGCATTTTGTGTATATTTTATTTGGTTGGCTTGATTCCTAGAGAAAGTGATAAATGATGCATAATTAGGTGTACGTCTAGTCTTGGCATGTTTGAGTAGGACTAAGTAAAGTTGATTTTCTTTCTCAGATAGAGATTGTGCTAGGTAGATTAACTGAGGTTCCTTTTCTTTTCCCAGATTTACTACTTTTGTTGGTTCTATCAGCACTGATGATCTTTCTTGAAGATGATTAGGAAGGAGATCAAGTTCCCAATCCTCAGGTGCCTCAGAGAGGTTTTCACCATTGGATAGACCTTTTGTGTTTATTATTTTTAGTTCTAATACTGCCACAAAGTGGTTTTCCCCATCAAACCTTTTTTTTCTTTTTATCTTTTCTCTTTAGGCTGAGGAATTTGATGTCCCCCTCTGTCATGTTTACACTTATTACATTGGTTGAAGAGGTGAATGGTTCAATGGAATTCAAGTAGCATGATAAGGTGTAGTCATAGGAGAAGAAATGTTGTTTAAGGGTTCATTTGAGTTCCATTCAATAAGCTCACAATGGACAAGGGGTAAGAATCCAAAAGGTTCCAAGGATAACACCAAGTTATCTAGGTCAAGGTCTTCAATAGGTAAGAGTAAATCTGTGATGGAACTCTCCAAAGGGTTGCCTAAATTATGATTCCCCCTAACACTTCTAGTGGAGTTGTTGTTGGTAGTACATGGATTCAATCTATTTGACCTAGTGTTAGTGTCCTCTCTTGCTTCTCGAAAATCCATGCATTCTAAGAAAACACTCATTGCCATAACCTGAATTCTTGAAGATTAGATACAAGGGTGAGGAGCCATGTCTATTCTTTGAAGATCTCAAAGATCCCAAGTTGCTTCTTCTTCTTTTGCATCTTGATCCCATTGTTGCCATTGTTCATTGGTGAAATCATGGCTATTACCAGTGGATCAAGACCACTTTTATTTCTAGTTGATGCAGAGACATGGCTAGAGCATCGGTCAGAATCCCAGTCGTGACTAGTAGATGCAAGAGCATTTTGGGGTTCTCTCCCAAAATTCCAGTTTGTGTTATGTGGAAGAGGCAGCCTTCCCTCCTCTTCAGAATCATCATCAGGGATAAGGAAGGGTTCTAGTTCAGGATGTTCACTTAGAGGTCCATTGATGCGAACACCTTCTCGATGTAGGACATTAGGTGTGAACTTGTGAAATACATCCACCTCAATATCAATGGTAGCATCAGAGAAGGAATCTCACTCATACACATTGGAGTCTATTTCAATCGAGTGAGGTAAGTCTAACACATGTGCAGGAGCCATATTTTTCCCCCGGTTAGGATATTTTTCTTGTAGAGTATTATCTTTTCCATAATCAAATTGGATAGGAGCATGATCTCTATTTTCCAAATAGTGAGAGAGCATCCTTGGGACACTAAGATAGTTGTTGTTTTCATGTTTCTGATTTGTTCCACACTGGGTAGAATCATCCACTAACTTTTGAGAGGCACGAGGAGAAGCCTCCTCAACAACATGCATCCTGTCATTTGATAAATGTGATAAGTCAAGGATATGGGAGGTGAAGACAAGATGCCCCCAATTAGGATGTGTATCTTCTATTTCTAGGTGCATGTCTAACTCTTGAGTTGATATCTCTGTCACATTTGTTGAAGCATCAGACCAATTTGGTTCAAAGAAAGCTCTTTGAAATGATGGAACATAAGGTTCCCCTTGGTAAGATAGATTTTCTATGGTGACATGCATCAATTTTTAAAAGGGGAGAGGAGTAATCGCAGTCTCATCTTCAGTACCTGTATCATATGTATCTGTATGAGAGCTACTAGGATAGTCATTTTTAGGAGAGGGATGGATCTTATTCTCATGGTACCCCAAGCCAATCCTATCTATGGGACTTTGAAATTTAGTATGAAGATGTTCTATAAGACATTTTTCCTTTCCCAAGGGTCATTTCCCTTTATATCCCATTTGTTTCATGATTTGATATCCTTTCCCATACTTGTGTGGGAAGATCTCCACATGTTTTACTTTGTTATCTTTCTCTTCATCCTTGTATAGCCAGGAAAGAAGAGATTTTTCTTCATTCTCTTCTGAAAGAGATACATGTGCCTTTATAATTCTTTTCCCCTCATGTATGTCTACTTGTTTATTATTTGAAGGTGGAAAAGATGAGGATGGCATACCATAAGACCTAGGAGATGTAGGAAGAGAAGTTAATAGGTATTCTCCCATGCTTGTGTTACTGATCTTGAGTTTTTACTCAAAGCTTTTAATTAATGCTTTTTGATCTATTTCAAAGGTTTGGGATGCCTCCTTGTTGTGTGGGACCATACTATCAGTTTGTTTCAGAGTGTTACAAGAGTAGGCATTGTCAGCTAGAATAGACACTTCTACCCCATTGTATAGAAATTTCACACATTGATGATAGGTGGAGGGGACTGCCTGCATGTCATGAATCCATGGTATTCATATAAATATGTTATATGCGAGAGAAAAGTCAAGCACTTTATAGGTAACATTTCGTTCAATAGGGGCTACTTTGATAGGAAGCACCATGAGTATTTTTATGATCTCTCCTCCTCATCATATGCTTTAATAGTGATCTTATTTTGAGAATCGATGGTATGTTTAGAAAGTCCCATTGTTGTGACTAGATTGAGAGTGCAGATATTCAAACAAGTGCCTCTATCTATCAAAATGTGCTTAACCCAAATTTTGTGAATCACGACCTCTATGTGCAGAGGTTGATTATGTGGGTGACCAAGGGATTTGTCATATTCTTATGAAAAATATAGATAATAAGGGGACATAAAATGATTTACCATTGTCTAGAATTGACCAACATCAAGGTCTTTGGGGACATTAGTTTCCACAAGTGTAGTTTTAAGAATCTCCTTATGTGATGGTGACAATTTTAGCAACTCTGGGATAGAGATCTAAGAAAGAGTTCATTGTAACTGATCGACCAGATTGTAACTTCCAGTAACTTGATTTGATGATGAAGGTGTGTCTTTGGATCCAATAGTTTTCTTAGGTGTATATGTCTCCCCTTTTATGAGTGACCTTGGATTGACCTCTAGTGACAACGTTGGTAGAATCAGTTTCTTTATCCTTAATAATGATGATATTGATTGACCTATCAGAAGGTTTGAGCATGTGTATCACATTGTCAGTGTTGGTATAGGTGTGATTCATTGTGGTTCCTTGGGTTTTTGAGGATTATCCTTTCTCATAAGAGGGAAAGGGTTTCTTGAAGGATTTATGATCATTGTTTGAGCCATGAGTACCAACTGTGATAGTTTTATTATCGATTTGATCTTGTATCACATGTTTTAAATTCATACAATCATTTTTAAAGTATCATTTGTTCTTATGAAACTCACAGTAGTGATTTTCATTCTACCATTTAGGTTTTAACTCAGTTCCCCATGGTTTTAAGTTGGGAATTGTGATGATCTTGTTAGAAACCAATGTTTTCAATGCATCTTCCAAAGGTTCTCCATGAGGAGTAAAATTTTGCTTGGGTCATGGCATCCAAGGTGCCTTTTATTTCTAGGAGTCTTCAGTGTTCTTAGGAGAATTGGGGGTAACTAAATTATGCCTTGCACCTTGTATGCTATTAGTAAGGTTAAATACTGGTTCATTAGGTTTGAACACAGGTGAGTCAACTACATCATCATTAACCACATTAAGATTCTTGTTCCAGTATTTATTCTTGTCCTTTTTATTACCATTGTTAGAGAATTTAGCGTCTTTGTTCAAGATTAAATCCCCTTTCCTTACAATAAAATCCTCAATCCTCATAGAACTATCAATTAGGTCACTAAAAGAGGTATGTTTAGATGCATTTGCGCTGCATAATTCATCTTAGGAACCAAGTTGTTGATGAATATGTCAATCTTTTCTAGTTTTGGTATTTTTCTTGGATATCCTACAAATATATTTCTCCACCTCTGGAGGAATTTAATAAAAGGATCACTAGCATTTTTATTAGTGTTGCATTGATTTAGAATTGTAACCATGTCTAAGATGTTTAGGAGTAGTGTTGGATGTACCTCTCTACAAGCTCATCGAATGTATGAATACCAGGTGTGAGCTTTGTGAACCCTTCCAAGGCTTGGCCACTAAGGCTACATGGGAATAGTCTCATCAGATATGTCTTCTCATACATAAAATCCATACTAAGAGCATAGAATTCTATTACGTTATCTTGAGGATCACCTTCCCCATTTTATTTATCATACTTAGTAATTTCAACCTTTGGGGGAAAAGGTGGCATGCTCAAGTTTTTAGAAAAGGGACATATAGATTCAAATGAGTACTTTCTAGGAGGTTGTTCCTTCACTTTCTTGAGTTCCCTTAACTCTCATCTCATGTTTTGTAATTGTTGGTTGAGAGTAGTAATAGGTGACTCCTCTTCTTGTTGTATGAGTCCCTCAATGTCAAAATCAGGTGGAAGCTTAACACCTATTAACGCAAGATGCATGAATTACTATTCTATGTCCAATTGCATGAGAGTGTCCATTATTTTTGAAATTTTTTATCTTTTTGGCACTTCCTAATCTCTTCAGAAGTGGGATCCTCTATGGAGGAAGAAGCACTAGTATGTTGACTCGGGTGGTTATGTTGGGAACCCCAATCGTAAGCTAACATGGTTGATGTGTTGTGTGCAACCAAGGTTGATGAGTCAAACAAGGGTATTATCTGTTGTGTAATTGAAGTGTCCTTATGTGAGATCTCAAAATCTATTTTGGGTTTCTGACAAGAAGGTGGTCCTTGAGAAAATTCATCAGTAGAATTTTCCTTGAAATCGAGATAAGCTTTTTGACTTCTTTTTGGATCATGTACAAAAATCTATGACTAAAGTCTCTAGAGGATTAAGTTGCCAAGTCAATTTCAAAGCTTCAAAGATGTGTTTTATGAAAGAGAAGTTGGTTGTTGAGCTAGTACAAGGTATCACATGTTTGAGGTCTGAATACCTAGTAGATGACACTTGTTACAAAGTTGATAAGTAACCAAGAGCCAAGAGTCAATATGATCAAGATAATTATGAGAAGCTAGCATGAAAGAAAATGATGAATATAACCACTAGATTTGAAGGTTGGAAAAGACCGTGACAAGGAATGATAGTTATTGTTGCAAGAATGTGACCAAATGACAAAGATCTTAGTATTGGACTGATTTCAACTCAGGTCTCATACGAAAATTCATGGGTTCTCATACGACAATACACTAGTCATCATACAAGTTTCTTCCCTCTAGATGTTCTATCATATGAGAAATGCTATGGCATGAAATGAGAAAAGATTCTGGGACAGTTTGCCACTTGTGCGTGAAAGATTTTGGACAATGTTGTCTCATTTTTTAGGTAAAAATATTGATGTTTGTTGTTTTATGTTGTCAAAGTGTTCTTGTTTGTAGGATATGTCAAGTTTCAAGGTGTACAAACACATCAAACACAAGGAGTGAAGAACCCAACACTTTCTACCGTATAGTCAAATTGTCTTAATATCACAATATTTTCCCACGCTTGATATTACTGTACCTCACACAAAGTGATATTGGCTTTTGTCGGGACTATGCATGTTGTGGGTTTTGGAAAGAGACTCAATGCTCAAATTGCATAAGCTCCCCCATGCCGCATTCAAGCTTTAAAACGTCCTTGGGAATACATATGTTGGGTTTAAAATCTTGGGGTGATCTGGGTAAAGTCCACTTGGATTGATCCTTGCACAAAGATTATGATACTTTCAGAGGTAGATCGGGTAGCCTCTATAAAATAAGTGTCTAGTAAGCTCATCCGTTGATTACTACCCCTTGTATTTTTGCAAGAAATATTAAGGAATATGGCCCTACAAGCACTCAAAATTTATAGTCTTGCATGGAAGATTAAGACTTCTCAGCCCTACAAAAGTTGAATGTATCTCCCTTGTAGTCTAGTAAATAAGATTAAGACAGATTGGCCCTACAAGCGCCCAATCAAATTTAGTTATTTCTTTGCAAGATTGAGGCAAAGAGGGCCTAAAAGTCAAGAAGCATTACAGATAGAAAATATCCATGTCTTCCCTCTCTTTGGATTGAAGGAATCATTTGATTATAGTGGGGTGGAAGTAGCCAGATCTTCTTGTTACCCACTTAGGTCATTCCCAAAAGATTTCTCTCTTGGCACGCCCTCTAAAGGAAAATCCAAGAAAAGGTAAATGGATAGCTAGTAGAGGTCAAGATTTTTTATTTTCTAAAAGGACAAAAAATACTCTACTACTCCATAGTGTCTCCCAAACACATCAACCACATGTTCATTTACCAAATAAAAAGTGTTACTTCCTCAAGTTCAATCAAACATGTTTGGGTTTTTAATTCTCAAAAAAGTGAAGAGCATACTCCCCTAATGTCTAATATTAATAAAACCAAACAAGACTCTAATTAATCTAGGTTCTTAGAAAATCCACTAGAAAGATATGTTTTATTTGGTTGATGTGATCTCAAGGCAACCTGCAAGCACAACCGTTAGTAATCCCAATTTTCCTTTGGCAAGCACCTTACAAGCACCAAATTGTTAGTAGTCTTATCAAAATAGCATGCAAGTGTAACTTTTTCAAGTGAGTCTTCCTCAAAACATTCTACAAAAACTAGTTAGGATGCAAAAATAGATAGTACAAAGACCATAGAAGACATGCAAAAGATCATAAAGGAAAAATCAGTTCAAGAGAAACCCTAAAAATGCTTGTTATTTTCTGAATGACAAAGTAAAAAACACAAACTGGCATTAAAACTCATACGAGAATACATCAACTGTCATACAATGAAATAGAGTCTCACAAAACCTCATACAACAAATCTAATGGTTTGATATGATAAAAGATAGAGAATAAAAGCTCATACGACAATATACATGTTCCCAGAAGGAAAAGTACCAAACTGAGTTTTGTCGTACGACAAAGAACACGGAATAATGTGACAAAAAGCATAGTTTCATAAAAAAAATGCAAGAAATCATGAAAATGAGGCAAAAATGCAACAATTTGCCCCACGGTGGGTGCCAAAAATGTGTGTGGTAAAATGTGTGATCAATATCTGCAACCAAACACTTCAATAAACCATTCTATCAAGTAGTTAGTAAAAAACATAAGATTCAAAGGATTATCACAAAAACCCTTGAAACTGACTTATTGCTTCCTATTTTAAGTGAGTATGATTCTTATAGTTGTCCATTAGATTGGACCTAGATAAATCAGTGACTTGACTACTCCAGAAGGGAAGATTCAATGCAAATAGGATGAGCAAGATGCATAGACTTCCATACTTTTCTCTTGAAAGCTTGAAATTGAAAATGCATGTACTACCAAACTAAACAGATAATATTATAAGAAATAGTTCACTAAGATGCAAGATTAAACTATCAAATGAGAAGAACAATGCATCTAGATTAAGCTATGAAGGAAACTAGAATGACATCTATGCTAAGAAATGAAGCTAACAATGGAAGGATGCAAGAAACTCTAATGAAAGCAAAGAAACTAGGAATGCAATAAAGAGCTCTAGAATGAAAATAGCATTATAACTCTACTCCAACTCTTATTTTTATTCATGAGCTAAGGGAGCTATCCTTTTTATAAGAGATTCCAAGAAATGGGTGGTTGAGATTAAGAGGCAAAAGAGATTGATCAATCCTAGAGATGCAATTCCTCTCAATCCATGTGAGATGATAAAGTGATTTGGATTGGTCAACTTTGTGGAGAATAAGAAAAAATTGGTATTCTCTCCCTTTATTTGTTTTATCTGATTTTGGAGTACACACCCATGTGTGAATGAGTTCACTTTTTGAACTTAGGAATTTTTTATTTACCCCAATGTTTTATGCTTTTTGAGTTTAGGCTTCGATGTTCAATTATTTGATTCAAAAAGTTAGGATTAAAATTATATAAGAAAGTTTGATTAAATGCTCAATAATTTAGTGTCTAGCAATAGTATCTTAGATTTAGGATTTATTAAGACCAAATATTTGAGAAAAGGGGGCTATGGGTTTGCTAGACCATTTTTAGGTGATTACCACCATGTGTATCTTAGCAAGGCTCTATATAATTGTTAGTGCATTGGGAAAGTGTTAACATGCCAACCTAATTGTGTATTGTAAATTGTATAAAGGAAAGTAGTTTTTTGATGTTAAAGAAATGTGATTTGATGAATTGGATGCTATGAGCATGTGGGTGCAAGTTATGCTAGATATAGAGGAGGGATTAAGTTTGTAATGCACTTTATTAGAACTATATAGGAAAAATAAGTTGTTATTAAAGCCAGTTCATTGTTATACGTATAAGGGTATGTGCAGGATCATGGTATGTGAAAAAGTGGCAATGTGAAAAAGAAGTCATGATTGGTAGAATGATTGAAAAATATCTATAACTTTCAAATAGTCTAACATTTTTTAAATCTAAAACATGTGTCACATTATGTGCTTCACCTAATATAAGAAAAAAAGAAAAAAAATTCAATTTGATTAAGTTTAGACTAAGCTAAAGTGGTCAGACACGGGATTTTTTATATTCTGGAAAAGTTGTAGAAGAAAAATCATAATTAATTATTTACTTGGAAAAAAATTACAAAAAAATATGTATCACATCTGGACATAAGTCAACTAATTATATCTAGAAGCTAGTAAAATAATATTATCATTTGATTTTGTTTAAGGTGGTTAGACATACACCTACTTCTTATCTTTTTAGTCCTGATTAATAGACTGGTTGTAAAATAGCTATAGCTTTCAAACAGTATAAAATTTTTAAAATCCTAAACATGAGTCACATTCTATGCTTTTCCTACTACAATAAAAAAATAAAAAATTTTCAATTTGATGAAGTTTAGACTAAGTTAAGGTGGTCAGACACAAAATTTTTTATATTTTGGAAAAGTTGTAGTAGAAAAATCATAATTAATTATTTTCTTAGAAAAAAATTACAAAAAATATGCATCACATCCCGACATGAGTCTACTATTTATATATATAATCTTGCAAACACATATTATCATTTTATTGTGTTTAAGGTGGTCAGACATACACCTACTTCTTATCTTTTTCCTGAAATTTTCATACTACTAAATATAAATTTGAAATTTCACTATATAGAATAAATTTTTTTTTTAAATGGCTTGTAGCAAAGAAACTAAATTTAATTTGCTACATATTTTTTATATAAGATTGATAACTTGTTCAAATTTTTACGTCAACTTTCCTAAACCTGATTTTCTAAATTTTCATTGCCACTTAAGGACATGGTTTGGCATACCATGATCCTGCGCATATCCATAAATTAATACTACTCTTTGGATAGTGGATCTAAAAGCTGGGTTTAAACTTCAGAAGGTGGATTTAACCTTCACTTTGGTTAGTGTGCTTGGGTAGTGAGCTCATCCTTTCACTCAATTCCTAATAGGGTTGAGAAGACTCCTAACAGGGTTTGTACTTCAATATGGGCTTTGTACTAGATGTAATAATAAGCTCCTAACATGGATACATCTTCTAGCAAGGATACAATATTTCTAGTCTATTATTTGTGGTTTTTAATTCCCACCAGGGGTTTTCCCCTAACATGGTTCTCCTCGACAACAAATGCTTGTGTTATAGTTTTGTTCTTGAAGTGTTCCGATTTGCATTGAATAATTGATTTTAAATTTTAATGTTTAAACAATTGGAATACAAGTGATTCATCCCCCTCTTATTTCTATTACTCAGAACATTGTTATCTTGATTCTCTAGAGCTATCTTTATTTGGTTGTAGCCATTAAATCCATCCATAAGTGAAAACATTGAGTTCCCTATTGTTAGGTCTACTATTGTGTAAATACTTGGTATGTTGGAGATTTGCTTTTGTGCAAATAATTGATTGTATATTTACCATTGATGACAACATATAATATACAGCAGGTATCATATATGAAATTATCAGTACAGATGTTTTGGAGCTATGCATTTGAATTTCCATGGTGTATACATGTTCTAGAGGCTATGTGCATTCACGCTGAGTCAGATATGCAATTACAGTTGAGTTATGACTAATCAGTTATGGCAGTTACAGTTTCTGGAGTTTATCTATTAAGAGCTGATGTAAATACAATGTCTCTTGAGTTTCATCTATCTTCAGTATATGCATTTTTGTATTCATGTTTAGTTATGAGTTAATGATTATTTTCCAAAGGTGCTAAATGTGTTTCAATAGAATCTTGATGTTAGAGTTAATTTGGTGAAGCCAACTTTGTGAAGTGTTACGTCTATTGAGTTTGAGTTGCGCGGTCCTAACTTTGATTGCGTGCTTGGTTGAGCTGACAAGAAAGTTGATGAAGTATTTCTAGATACCGTCATGACCTTATCCTTAGTGAAGATACATATAGAAGTTCAGATATGTTTGTTAAGAGTGAAAAAGGAAGTTAAAAAGAAAAGACAGACAAAAGCAGAAAGTCAGAAAGAATATGTTGAAGATCTATGTGAAGAAACATAAGTTGATTGCAATTCATTGGAACTGATCAAGACAGCAGGTCTACTCAAATAGTTCATTTACTAGATATAGTGTATATCTATTATTCTGAAAGTTGTAGCCTTCACTATCTTAGCAGTGAGCTATTGGACAGTGAGTCCTCACCCTTAACAAGGTTATCTGTAAAAGACTCCTAACAGGGTCTGACCTTTAACCAGGTCTCTATACTGCTTGCATTGTAAAGATCAACTCCTAATAGGGTTGTAAGATCTTCTAACATGGATCATTATAAACTAGTGCAGTTATTTGTGGTTGCTAATTTCCATCGGGGTTTTTACCTATTTGGTTTCCCCGTAACAAAAATTTTTGAGTACTGTATTATGTTATCTAAATGTGCATTTACTTTATATAAAATTACATTTAAGAAAGAGAAAAGAATTAAATTGACTGATAAATGATTCACCCNTCCCCCCCCCCCCCCCCCCCTCTTAGTTATCCTTGGGACTATTCCAACAATTGGTATCAGAGCAGAGTGCCTTGAAGATAAATCCTAAAAGCTTAAGGTAGATCAGATGGCATACTTCAGGAAAGAGAGTCCTAAGTTCAATGGAGAAAACTATCTTGACTGGAAGAACAAAATGATAACACATATTCAGTGTGTTGGATTTGAGATCTATGAGATTGCCACTCAAGAAATTGAAGTTCCCACCTTGAAAGATCTTGCAACAGATGACTCTACTATGAAACAAAAGGAAGTATTCACTAATAATGCAATTTCCAAAGAAGCCCTAACCAGAGCCCTATCTGACAGTGAATTCTCTGAAATTAAGAAGACATATAAAGCATACTCTATTTGGAAATACTTAGAAGATATGTTTGAAGGAGACATCCAAGCAAAGAATGTGCACAGAAAGACATGGAAGAAAAGATACAATAGTTTAGAGATGTTACTTGAAGAAAACATCAAAGCTTACAATGAGAGGATTAATGAAACATTATGAGGTATACGAAACAATGGTGGAGAAATATCAGAGGAAGATATAATGGATAAATTAATGACCACATTAACAGCAAATTATGAGAGAAAGATAAATATCTTAGATGAGACTATACAATTTTCAAAAGACTTCAAGAGGGAGACTTTGATCAGCAAAATATCTTCATTTGAGATATCTAGATTGAAGACAGAACCTAAAAGTGAGACAACCTTCAAAGCCACAATCCACAACAAGAAATCTATAAGCAGCTCTGGTGATAATGAAGAACTGGATACAGAACTAGAAGAAATCATCGATATTATTTCCAAGAAGGAAAGGAAAGGTAAAGGTAAATATGAAGGATAGCTACCATTCAATTTTTTTTCATGCAACAAAGTTTCTCACTTTGCATCCAAGTGCACTACAAGAGTCAAGAAGTTCAGATCAGATTACAAACCTAAGTACACTAAAGAATGTTATCATGCTGAGGATTATGTAACTGATGATGACTCAGGAGAAGATGAAATTGGATTCATTGCCATTAAAGACATTGAGAAGATTCTTGAAAAAATGGAAAAAGAGGATGAAGTAAAAGAACAAGAGTTAGCATTAGTTTCTAAAGATGACATCAGAACTGACTGGATCATTGACAATGAATGTTCACACCACGTGACAGGAGACAAAGACAGATTTATACATTTGGACAAGTACAAAGGTGGCATGGTTATATTTGGAGATAACACTCCCAAACCTATCATAGGCATAGGATCTATCATCTTAGATGGAAATAACAAAATAGATGATGTTCTATATGTTGATGGTTCGCATCATAACTTACTAAGTGTTGGACAGTTGCTTGATAAAGGATATCAGTTAGAATTCAAAAAAAACCAATGCATCATTAACAAAAAAAAAGGAGACATGATTGTATCAGGCTCAAAGACCAAAGGTAATGTTTTTCAGCTCAACTCATAAGTAATGTGTTTTGTTGCAAAAGTAGATGACAGTTGGCTATGGCACAATAGACTTTGTCATATCAATTTCAAAAACATAGTCAAGATAAGTAATGTAAAGGTAGTAAGAGACCTTCCTAGAATTGCAAGACCAGTTGACACCATGTGCAGGGAATGTGTGATTGGGAAGCATGTGAGGACCTCATTCAGGAGAAAACAAGACTCTGCAGAAAACAAATTAGATCTAATACATACAGACCTATGTGGACCTACTCAAACAAGATCATACTATGGAGAAAGGTATTTTATTTTTTTTATTGATGATTTCTCAAGGATGATGTGGGTTGCATTCTTAAAAGAAAAATCTGAAGCTTTTGAGAAGTTCAAAGTATTCAAAGCTAAGGTTGAGAATGAATCTGGATTAAAGATAAAATTTTTGAGATCTGATAGAGGAGGAGAATTCACCTCTGACCAATTTTATGACTGCTCTAAAGAACATGGAATAAAAAGACAGTTAAGTGCACCCAAAAATCCTTAGCAGAATGGGATAGTAGAAAGGAGGAACATGATAATACTTGACACATCACACACTATCATGATTGAAGGAAAGGTTTCCCATACCTACTGGAGAGATGCAATCAATACAATAGTTTACACTATCAATAGAATACAATTGTGGCCAAGCGCAAAAAAAACACCTTATGAACTTTGGTTTGGTAATATACCCACTGTAAAATACTTCAGAATCTTTGGAAGCAAGTGCTACATCAAGAGGGATGATAGCATTGGCAAGTTTGATGCTAGAAGTGATGAAGGTATTTATCTTGGTTACTCTACTAAAAGAAAATCCTATAGATGTTTCAATCTAAGATTAAAGAAGATCATTGAAATTACTCATGTGAAGATTGATGAGAAGTTTATGATTCAAGAAAGATATTATGGCTATGCTCCCATGATTGAAGATGAGCCCAGACCTATCAACAAGGACACAGTTATTGAAGAAATGTTTGACTATATTGATGTTTCATGTAACTATCCTGACCAAGTGAAGAAGAATCACAAATTAAATATGAAAGTATCACTCCTAAGAATTCAAGATACACATCCAAATACCACTCTAAGGAAGATATCATTGGAGATCAGAGTGCAAAAGTCTTGACAAGATCTAGAGAAAAAGGTTCAACCGTTGATCAAGAGCTATGCTTACTTTCATTGATTGAACCCTTAAGTGTTGAAGATGCGTTAAAAGATTCAGATTGGAAAAGTGTTGTGCAAGAAGAATTAGATCAAATAATCAAGAATGAAACATGGGAACTGGTCCCTAGACCTCATGAAAAGAACATGATTGGAAGAAAGTGGATATTCAGGAAAAAAATGAATGAAGAAGCCACAGTGGTAAGGAACAAGGCAAGATTAGTGTGTAAAGGATATGCGTAGAGAGAAGGCATAGATTACACTAATACATTTGCCTCTTTGAGGAGACTTGAAGCTATCAAGTTGTTTTTGGCCTATGCAACATTCAAGAACTTTAAGATATACCAAATGGATGTCAAATCAGCTTTCCTAAATGGTTATCTAAAGGAAGAAGTCTACATAGAGTAGCCTGAAGGATTCAAACTTTCAGATAAACCAGACATGGTATGTAGATTAAAGAAAGCACTATATTGACTTAAATAGGCCCCAAGAGCATGGTATGAGAGACTTTATGGCTACTTAACAAAGATAGGATTCAGAAAAGGAGCGGAAGACTGTAATTTATTTGTAAGAGAGATAGATGAAGGAATACTACGCATTTCTATTTTTGTAGATGACATTATCTTTGGAGGTAATGACAAAATTAGTGTAGAATTCGCCAAACAAATGAAAAGTGAATTTGAAATGAGCATGATTGGACCTATCAAATACTTTCTTGGATTGAATGTAAAACAAATAGACAAAGGCATATTCATAAATCAGTCTAAGTATGTGAAGGAGATATTGAAGAATTTCAAGATGGAAGATTGCAAACCAGTAAGAATCCCCATGATAATAGGAAGAAAGATTTCTAAAGATGATGATTCCATAGCAGTTGACAAGACCCTATACAAGTATACGATTTGAAAACTCATATATCTTACTCAATCTAGACCTGATATTTCTAATGCTATTGGTATTGTTGGAAGATTTATAGCTGAACCCAAGCAAAATCATCTAATGGAAATAAAGAGAATATTCAGATACTTAAAAGGAACTGTTGACTATGGTTTATGGTATCCTAACTCAGAGAATATAGAACTTCATGTGTACACAGATGCAGATTGGGCAAGTTGTGTTGATGACAGAAAGAGTACATTAGGAGGAGCAATATTTCTTAGAGATAGATTGGTCACTTGGACAAGGAAAAAGAAAAATTGTATATCCTAGTCAACAACACAAGTTGATTATGTTGTGGCAGCATTAAATTGTTGAACAATGGTTTGGATAAAATAGATGATTAAAGACTTCTATATTCAAATTGATTATCCTATTGTTATTCACTGTGACAACACTAGTACTATCAATATGTCAAAGAATCCTGTGATGCATGCAAAGACAAAACACATCGAGATTAAATAACACTTCCTAAGAGAAAAATTCGCAGACAAAGAAGTAAAGTTGGATTATGTGAGCACCAAAGAACAACTAGCAGATATTTTTACAAAACCTCTATCAAAAGATACTTTTGAGTATCTTAGGGAGAAATTGGGAGTAATTCCCTTTCCTGAGTCTGATTAGAACTTGCAGCAAGAACATCAGTCCTTGGTGACTGATGAATGGTTGAGTACTCTACTTCTGGAGTAGTACCTATGCTTAATGGTGTTTAAACACCCTTTTTAATTGATGTCAAAGGGGTAGTATTAGTAAGGGGGAGCATATACTATGGGGGAGTATACAGAGAAACAATAGTAAAGAGGAACTTTATGAGTATATTGAGAAGATTGTAAAATAAAGGAAGACACTTTGAGTTGATGATATCATATGTTACCATCAATGTCAAAGGGGGAGATTGTTGGAGATTTGCTTCTGTGCAAATAATTGATTGTACATTTTCCATTGATGACAACATATAATATATAACAGGTATCATATATGTAATTATCAGTATAGATGTTTTGGAGCTATGTGTGTTTACTTCCATGATGTATAAATGTTCTAGAGGCTATGTGCATTCACACCAAGTTAGATATGCAGTTATATTTGAGTTATGACTAATCAGTTATGAGGTAGTTACAGTTTCTGGAGTTTATCTGTTAAGAGCCGACGTAAATACATTGTCTCTTGAGTTTCATCTATCTTCAATATATGCATGTTTGTATTCATGTTTAGTTATGAGTTAAAGATAATTATCTAAAGGTGCTAAACAAGTTTCAACAGAATCTTGATTATAGAGTTAATTTGGTGAAGCCAACTTTGTGAAGCGTTACATCTATTGAGTTTGAGTTGCGCGGTCCTAACTTTGATTGCGTGCTTGGTTGAGCTAACAAGAAATTTGATGAAGTATTTCTAGATATCGTCGTGACCTTATCCTTAGTGAAGATACATATAGCATTTCAGATATGTTCATTAAGAGTGAAAAAGGAAGTGAAAAAGAAAAGATAGAGAAAAGCAGAAAGTTAGAAAGAATAAGTTGAAGATCTATGTGAAGAAACAAAAGTTGATTGCAATTCATTGGAACTAATCAAGACAACAGGTCTACTCAAATAGTTCATTTACCAGATATAGTGTATGTCTTTTATTCTGAGGGTTGGAGCCTTCACCATCTTAGCAGTGAGCTATTGGACAGTGAGTCCTCACCCTTAATAGGGTTTTCTATAAAAGACTCCTAACAGGGTCTGACCTTTAACCAAGTCTCTGTACTTCTTGCATTGTAAAGATCAACTCCTAACAAGGTTGTAATATCTTCTAACATGGATGATTATAAACTAGTTCAGTTATTTGTGGGTGCTAATTCCCATTGGGGTTTTTACCTATTTGGTTTCCCCGTAACCAAAATTGTTGAGTACTCTATTGTGTTATCTCAATGTGCATTTACTTTATATCAAATTACATTTAAGAAAGAGAAAATAATTAAATTGAATGATAACATATTCACCCCCCTCTCAGTTATCCTTGGGACTATTCCAACATGGTAAACAAAAATAATCTTTAGGGCATGCATCGTTTAGATACCTAAAATCGATGCACACTCTTATGATTTTATCTTGTTTTGAGATTGACACTATGTTTTTGATCTATTATGCATAAGAAATGGCTCTAATAAAACAAGATTCTAAAATATTTTTCAATTCAACTTTGACCAATAGAGTTATATGGAGATGCATTTTTCTCAACTTTTTCTTAAATGGCTTAACCCTTGGTGCAATATTCAAATCATGCATGATGAGATATAGGTCTAATCTAGACATGTCTGCATATGACCATGAAAATTTAACTTGTCTATCCTTGAAGAATTCGATAATTCATGTATTTCTTCTTTGGTTAAAGATGCTTCAAGGTGAATGATCTTTGGTTTTTATTCATTTACAATGTTTACCCTCGATATTAGTTCTATCAAAATAGGTTATCTCTCTTCATAATGCTCAGGTAAAGTGTCAAGTTTATCATCCTTAAGTCCCACAATTGTGTTTTCGCCTTCAGAATCATCATTTGTTTTTACTTTTTCATGATCTAGCACTACTACATTATGGTTTTCACCACTAGATCTTTCCTCTTTTCTTTTATTTTTATTTTTCTTTTTCTAACTAAGAAACTTGAAACCTTCCTTATTTTTTTCTTCTTTATATGATTCACTAGTAAAATAAGGTTCTACCATGTTTAGGTATACAAATAAGGAATGGCCATTTTGGAATATAGGTATGTCATTTGGCTCGAGTTGTTCCCAATCACTTATTTCAGGATGGACAAGGGGTAAAGGGTCTTTTAAAAAGCTTGACTCCATTGGACTTAGGGTCATGATTTAATTTTAAGGTTCATACATTGTATCACTTAGATCTATGACATGTGTTTCTTCTAGATGGTCCATCGAGATTGTTTGAAATATTGTTGGAAAGCTACAATGGAAACAATTTTTGTTTTGTCATTGATGTCAAACCTTAACTGGCGAGACTGTTGCTATCTATTTGAGTACCATATCTATTGATTAATGAAGGATATTTAACAAGAAGACCAAGTGGAATGGTTGAGTTATGAGAAATCACAAGGCTACTAGATATGTTGGCACATTGGTAGAGTAATGTGTTGTTTATCTTTCGATGATAATTTATTGAGAATAGTTTGTGCTAAGCACCAGTATATGTCGAGTGAATTTTGTGATGACTGAGCACCAGTAAATTGTCGAGGAACACAGTGTTGGTCGAGCAGCAGTATTTTGGTAATTGTTGAGATTTGAGATCTCTGGCCAACATAATTGATTTTATTGGGATATGTAAAGTTAATTAAGGATAAGCATGATTGATCCACACTATGTAAATGTACAGGTAACTGTAATTAATGCATGGATCAAAGATTTAATTAGTGATTGCATTAAAGAAGGAAATTAAATATAAAGATGGAAAGATCCATTGGATATGACCTAACCTAAGATTAATGATCTTGATTAAGTGAAAAAATATGTATCTAACCTAGATGAAGAGGTATAAGATAACCTCAGGAGGTTATTCATGAAGTAAGAAGAGTATGCAAGAGGATTTCATAGTTAATTGACTGATTGGCATGATCTAAGTAGAGAAGGCTGAACAGAGAAGCAAAGAACTGCATGAGTGATTACTTGATGGATTTCCAAGCAGGTCTGAAGATTGAAATGAGAATGAAGGCCACTCAGTGAATTAGCATTAGAGCTGAATTAGATCTAGATTTGCAAAGTAAGCTATATGCATCAGATCACACTTGCTGATTACCTTTTGACCATTGTATCAGTCAAAATCCTTTAAGTAGGTTGACGTATTGTATAAATCCTTTAGCAAGGTGACATTCAGGTAGAATGTTCAAAGTCCTCTAACAAGGCCACTCCTGACAGGGTGATTAAATCCTTTAACCATGTCACATTTAGCAGTGTGTTTTGTAACCTTTATCAGGGTTGGCTCCTAACAGAGCTCACTTCAGAAGAGTGAAAAGTTGATAGCATTTTATTAGTGGTTTTTTCCATATTGGGTTTCCATGTTAAATTATAGTGTCAACTTGTGTGAATTTTTTTATGTTAAGTTTCTTCATGCTAAGTACATCTGAACAGTAAACTGTATATGTATGTTGTTTTTTTATGTTATTGTTGCCGAGCAGATCTAAGTTGTTCAAATTGGTATAAAGTTTTAATGGGCACATCTATACCTGAGGATAACTAATTCACCCCCTCTCTCAGTTATTCTAAATTCATTCTAACAATTGGTATCAGAGCATAGGTCTCTTGAATACAGTTTGAAGGTACTTGGAGAAAAAGATCAAGATGTATAAGAAGGAGGTACCAAAGCTGAACAAAGATAACTTCCCTGCATGGCAGAGTTTGATGAAGTTGCATCTAGCTGGTATTGGTGATTCATCTAAGCACTATGTTGAAAATGCTTATGTATCCCCCACTATACTTGCGATAGCTACATAGTTAAGAGAAAAGAGGGAACACAATCAAGCAATGTTGGAGATTGCATCATTGCTAAATTATCATGAGTTTGAAGACATAAAGAATTGTCCAACTGCAAAGAAAAT
This sequence comes from Thuja plicata, assembly GCA_018584345.1. Taxonomy (NCBI): domain Eukaryota; kingdom Viridiplantae; phylum Streptophyta; class Pinopsida; order Cupressales; family Cupressaceae; genus Thuja; species Thuja plicata. The sequence continues at coordinate 8,482,026 of MU225293.1, read as the reverse complement.
GTGGGATACCATAGAAACCATTTATGGAGGAGAAACAAATGTGCTAAGAGCCAAATCTGAAATCTTGAGAGGCAAGTTTGTTGAAATGAAAATGCCAGGAGAAAATATAGTTCAATATTATGGTAGGATAAAGGAAGTGGTAAATGCTATCAGAGGAGCTAAGGGAACCATTTATGATAACACCATTATGAGAAATGTATTGAGGACTCTTCTTCCTATATATTCTATTAGAGTCTTTACAATTCAGGAATTAAGATGTATTCCTAACAATAATTTGACTTTGGAAAGTTTTGTAGGCAGACTTACTACATTTGAGATGTCAAATTTTGATAACTACACTCCACAAGCTACTAAATCTACATTTAGATCCTAGTGGATCCTTAACAAATCAAAGAAAGGAAATAAATGTGTGAATAGTGACAATGACACCACAGATGATGATCTAGAAGAACTTGTAGCACTCATGGAAAAAAGACTATCTAGAGGAAAAGGAAAATTCAAAGGTAAACTTCTTATCATATGTTTTTCATGTAAAAAATTTGGTCATATTGCTGCTAGATGTCCTAATAAGAATGACAAAGATGAAGGAAGGGACACCAAGTATAAAGATAGAAAGGATTACTGAGACTTTAGAAGGTATAAGGAGTACAAATACAAAGGTAAGAAATCTTGTTATATAGCTGAAGAAGATTCTGACAATGATTCTAACAATTTTTATGGAAATGATATAGAAGTTGTGTATGTTGCTATGAAAGATGATTCTGATGATGATGAGAAAAATGCACTAATTTCTTATATGAGTAAAGGTGACCATTGGATTATTGATAGTGGTTTTTCACATCACATGACTGGTGATAAAGATAAATTTGAGATACTAGATCAGTGTAATGGCGGTTATGTTAAATTTGGTAATGATGCACTATGTCTTGTTAAAGGGAAAGGATCAATTAATTTTACTGAAAAAATCATATGTGACAATGTATATTGGGCTCATGATCTTAAATATAATTTATTGAGTGTTGCATAGTTGAATACTTTTGGTTACAGAGTTGAGTTCCATCACAGAAAAGAAAAGATCTATGATGCTAATGGAGAACTAGTTGGAGGTGGTGAGAAGACTAAAGGTAACTTGTTCTATCTAGATTTAGCTGATGAGACATGCTTATTTGCACAATATAATGATGTTTGGTTATGGCATAAAAGGTTGTGTCATGTAAAATTTGATAACTTGGTAAGCATAAGCAAATTGAAAAAGGTTAGAGGGCTGCCTAAGTTAAAGAAACCTAAAAATACAATGTGTAAGAAATGTCAATTGGGAAAGATGACTAAGTCTAGTTTCAAAAGAAAAGCTCATACGTCTGAGGAAAATTTGGAATTGGTTCATACTGACCTTTGTGGACCCATTGGTGAGAAAAGTTACTGTGGAGACAAATATTTTATTCTATTTGTTGATGATTACTCAAGAATGATGTCTGTTATGTTTCTTAAAGAAAAATATGATGCATTCTAGATATTTAAGTGGCACTTGGAAAAAGTTGAAAAGGAGACAAGTAACAATCTAATATGTCTAAGATATGACAGAGGAGGTGAGTTTATTTCTAATGAGTTTAATAGGTTCTGCAATGACCGAGGAATAAAAAGATAGATGTCTACACCTAGGACACCACCACATAATGGTATTGCTGAGAGAAGAAACATATCTATCATGGATTGTGCCAAGAAAATAATGATGGAGAAAGATGTTGAACATAAATATTGGAGAGAAGATATAAGTACAGTAGTCTATACCCTGAATGGAGTACAAGTCAAGAAAGGTACTAATGCTACACCTTATGAGCTATGGTATGGATATGCACCTAATGTAAAATATTTCAAAGTTTTTGGAAGCAAATGTTTCATACTAAAAGATAACAGAAATGGGAAACTTGATGCTAAAGGTGAGGATGACATATTTCTTGGTTATTCAATGAAGAGTAAGGCATATAAGTGTTTGAATTCTAACACTAAAAAATTGTGGAAAGTACAAATGTTAGAATTGATGAGTATGCAGAAAGAAATGAAGTTGGAAGCACAGAGGAACCTGAGAGTTACAAATCATTTGTCTATATGGATGAGGAAGATTCCAAAGCATTACCAGAAATAGAGAATGAAGTTGCTGAGCAACAACAAGTATGTGCTGAGTCACAGAATGAGGTTTCTAAGCAACAAGAGGTAATTGCCAAGCTATCTGATGGAGATGCCGAGTCACAGAATAAAACTTCATTTGGACATGAATGATCAACCTGAAGCTGAAAAATAACCTAATCTAGCAAAGTATGTAAGGAGGAAACATAAACATTATCAAATCATAGGATCAAAAGATTTTGTAGTTATGAAAAGAAGTAAGTTGAGAGAAGATACATGCTTATTATGTGATTTTGAGCCTAAAATAGTAAAAGATGCTTTAGAAAATGAAGACTAGATACAAGTCATGAATGAAGAAATTGAACAAATTGAGAAGAATAAGACTTGGACACTTGTACCTAGGTCGAGTGATAAAAACGTAATTGGTACTAAGTGGGTATTCAGAAATAAGCTGAATGAACATGGAGAGATAACAAGAAACAAAGCTAGACTGATATGCAAGGGTTATGCAAAAGAGGAAGGAATTGATTATGGAGAAACATTCACCCCAGTTAAAATATTGGAAGGAGTAAGAACATTAATTGCATATGCATCCTACAGAGGTTTTAAACTCTATCAGATGGACGCAAAGCCAACATTCCTAAATGGAATATTAGAAGAAGAAGTATATATTGAATAAGCTGATGGATTTGCAGACCCAAGAAAGAGGAATATGGTCTACAAATTACACAAAGTGCTATATGGATTGAAGAAAGCACCAAGAGCATGGTATGAAAGATTGCACAATTATCTGATAAAGATTGGATTTGCAAGAGAAAATGACAACATCAACCTATATTTTAAGACATAGCAAAGTAAAGGTACTTTATTGGCTGAAATTTTTGTTGATGACATTATATTTTGTAGACAAGATGTGTTATGCCAAGCATTTGCAAAGGAGATGCAAACTGAATTTGAGATGTCTATGTTTGGTGAGATAAAAAACCTTTTTGGCTTACAAATATATCAGATGAAGAATGATATCTATATTACTCAATCAAAATATATCAAGGAGATACTAAAGAATTTTGGAATGGAAGATTCAAAACTAGTGAGTACACCCATGGCTGTTGGACAAAAGTTGACAAAGAATGATGACACAAAAGAAGTGAATCAAACCCTTTACAGATCAATGATTTGAAAGCTACAATATTTTATACACAGTAGACCTGATATTGCACTGGATGTTGGTATTTTTACAAGATTTTCTGCCAATCCAAAGGAGACACATATGATGGTAGTAAAAAGGATTCTAAGATACTTGAAAGGAACAGATGAATATGGTCTGTATTACAAAAAGAATGATAAGTTTGAGCTCAGAGTTTATACTAATTCTGATTGGGCTAGAAATGTGGATAATAGAAAAAGAACCATAGGAGGAGCATTTCTTCTGGGAAAAATATTAGTTTCATGGAAAAGCAAGAAATAAAATTGCACCTCACAATCCACAGCTAAAGTAGAGTATTTGGTAGGAATAGTTAATTGTTCAAATATTGTGTAGTTGAAGATACCACTGAAAGGTATGAAAGAAGAAATCACAAAACCAATTGTCATATATTATGATAACACAAGTGCCATTAATATTTCTAAAAACCCTGTAATGCATTCTAAGACAAAGCATCTAGCTATCAAGTATCATTACTTGAGGGAGCTAGTTCAAAAGAAGGAAGTGAGACTGGAATATGTGAACACTAAGGAACAGTTAGCAAACATATTTACAAAGGCACTACCCAAAGATGCTCATGAGTATCTGCGAGGTAAAATAGGGGTGATTCCCCCAACTGAGGCTAATTAGTTCAGAGTGACATTGTTGAATCAAATGTTATATTCAGAATATTTTACACATTGATGCATAGGCAGTTACACTTTAGGATGTTGCCTAAAGATGTGAAAGATAGAAAAGAGGATCAGTCATAGGCAAGATGACATGAACAACATGATACAAAGTTTAGAATAGAATAATCTGCATGATGAAGATGTCAACATCTTTTGCATTATTGTCAAAGAGGGAGAGATTACAGAAGAGATTACAGAAAAGAAGATGTTTACTGATAGAGGGAGAGATTACAAAAAAAAAAAAAAGTTGTCAAATAAGGGAGAATTAAGAGACACAAAATTTTTTTAGTGTGATTAACAGACATAGAGGGAGTAAATTGTTTTACTGATGAGAATCATAATGAAGCTAAAGACATTAACAAAAAAAAATTCATATCAAGGAATACAGGCAAACTTTTTAGGCTGTATGGTAACTATGGTTATTATTTTATTGTTTAGTGTTGTCATCAATGACAAAGAGGGAGATTGTTGGAAATATTGTTCGAAAGCTACAATGGAAACACTTGTTGTTTTGTCATTGATGTCAAACCTTAATTGGTGAGACTATTTCTATCTATTTGAGTACCATATCTATTGATTCATGAAGGAGATTTGACAAGAAGACCAAGTGGAATGGTTGAGTTATGAGAAATCACAAGGGTACTAGATCAGTTGGCACATTGGAAAAGTAATGTGTTTTTTAATCTTTTGATGACAGTTTACTGAGAATAGTTTGTGCCAAATGCCAGTATATGCTAAGAGAAGTCAGTGAAGACCGAGTCCTAGTAAATTGCCGAGGAACACAGTGTTGGACAAGCAACAGTATTTTGGTAATGTTGAGATTTGAGATCTCTGGCTGACATAATTGATTTAATTGGGATATTTAAAGTTAATTAAGGATAAGCACGATTGATCCACACTATGTAAATGCATGGGTAACCATAATTAATGCATTGATCAAAGATTTAATTAGTGATTGCATTGGAGAAGGAAATTAAATGTAAAGATGGAAAGATCCGTTGGATCTGACCTAACCTAAGATCTACGATCTTGATTAAGAAGAAAAGGATGTATCTGACCTAGATGAAGAGGTATAAGATAACCTTAGGAGGTTATTCATGAAGTAAGAAGAGTATGCAAGAGGATTGCATAGTTAATTGACTGATTGGCATGATCTAAGAAGAGAAGGCTAAACAAAGAAGTAGAGAACTGCATGAGTGATTGCTTGACGGATTTCCAAGCAGATCTGAAGATTGAAATGAGAATGGGGGCCACTCAGTGAATTAGCATTAGAGATGATCTGGATCTAGATTTGCAAAGTAAGTTGTATGTATCATATCACACTTGTTGATTACTTTATAACCATTGTATCAGTCAAAATCCTTTAACCAGGTTGACCTAATAGTCATTTTATAAATCATTTAGCAAGGTGACAATCAGGTAGAATGTTCAAATTCCTCTAATAAGGCCACTCCTGACAGGGTGATTAAATCCTTTAACCAGGTCACATTTAGCAGTGTGTTTTGTAACCTTTAACAGGGTTGGCTCCTAACAGAGCTTACTTCAGAAGAGTGAAAATTTGATAGCATGTTATTGGTGGTTTTTCCCATATTGGGTTTCCATGTTAAATTCTAGTGTCAACTTGTGTGAATTTTTTACTGTTAAGTTTCTTCATGCTAATTATATCTAAACAGTAAACTGCATATGTATGTTGTTGTTTTATGTTATTGCTTCCGAGTAGATCTGAGTTGTTCAAATTGGTATAAAGTTTTAATGGACACATCTAGACCTAAGGATAACTGATTCACCCTCCTCTCAATTATTCTAAATTCATTCTAACAGAGATAGGATCAAAATTTCCTCACTAGAGTCCTCTTTAGTTTCTCCTGGGAAAAACTATTGTAAGTTAAACCTAAAGCTAGATCCCTATAGTAATGATGGTACATAAGGCTCTGCTACACATTCATACTTGTACTTGGTATTTTCTTTGATTTATATGTATAGGAATGGATAACATGAATTTCTCCATCATGATAAGATTCCTTAGATAATAAATCTCATTCCCATTCATTTAAGTCATCATCACTTTGTGAATCCAACTTATTTATGTATTCACAAGGATGAGAATATTTTTTTGATTATGATCTTGTTCAAGATACTCTTTTACTAATTTTTCTTTTCTTAACCTCCATGTAGTTTGTATGGGTTCCAACAACCATTTATTTTTTTACCTAGAGGTCTCATTCCTTGGTATCCCATTTTTTTCATGATTTGATAGCCCTTTCCATATTGATTTGCAGGGATGCTAATGTGTTGAACCCTTTCATTTTAATTTTCTTCTTCTTCATCTTTATATGACCATTTTAGGATTTTATTCTCTTCTTCTTCATTTGAGGATATGCTAGGTCTTACAATATTTTCATTATACTTGTGAGGTTTCTGATCTTTGAATCAAATGGTTTTCCATGATATCTAGGAGAAATAGGTATATCCATCATTTATAAATAATATTATCCTACACCTTTTTGATGAATTTTGCAATTCTTTTCAAAATTCTTCATCATGATGTCCATCTTTTCATAACGCGTCATGTTTTATTTCTTCTTTTCTGATGTAGATAATTTTTTATTCCTCTTGAATACAAGGATATTATTTTGAGGAACTAGGGTTATCTCCTTTGATTCTAAGAAACTACATTTTTCCTTGCCTTTTTTTGATGAAGATGTGTTAAATTCTAAGTTACAACTTGAGGTATTAGGTTAATCATTTGGATCTTCATTTTCTTTCTCTTTGATTTTCAAACCTGGACTAGGGATCTCTTCTTTTTCTTGTTGCTTAGAAGAATTTTATGTAGAACCTTCACTATTATGAGAAACACATGAATCCATCACTGGTTTGACATTGTTTCAAGATTAAAATGGGTTCAAATATCCACTAACAATGATATCTTTACCCATGTATGTAAACTTTACACATTTATGATAAGTAGAGTGTACTGCTTGTATTTTTTGTATCCACAATCTACCCAATAAAATATTGTAAGTCAGCTTAAGGTCTAGAACTTGAAAAAATATTTCCTTTTGAATAGGACCAACTCTAATTGGTAAATGACCATTCCTTTTCAAAAAATTTCTTCATCATCATAATCATTTATGGGTATCTTTCTTTTAGGATCAATGACATTCTCATAATACCCTTAGGCTTTGATCAAGTTTAATGTGCATATATTCAGACCAACACCTCCATCTATTAAGACTCTTTTGAACCTATAATTTTGGATAAAGACTACAATATACAAGGGTATGTTTTGGGGATGGTGCAAATACATATCATCTTTCTTAGAAAATGAAAGGCAATGGGGAAAAATGAGGTCACCAACCATATTTTGAAATTGTTCCACATCCATGTTATTATGAACTAGATTATCAAGTAGAGATTTCTCCAAAATTTCCTTGTGTGTAGGTGAAAGTTTAAGTAAATCAAAGATTGAAATTTGAACTAGTGTCTTTTAGAGTTGGTCAAAAATATTGTATTTTTTTGATGAGGAAGATGAAGGATTAGGTAAATTTGGCTTAGCGGGGATTCCTTGCAAGATAACTTTTGAATCTTTCCCCCTAGTCACAACATTAGATGATTCTTTCTCTTGTTTATCGTTTAACACAATAACATTAATGAAATTTTCATAACTAGAGAGGGAGTTCATAGTGTTGTCATATTTATGTGAAAAATTTAATTTTTTGTCTCCTCTGTTATGGTTTAGATTGGCCTTGGAAGATTCACCTTTGTCATGATTCAAGAAAGGGGTCTTGAATGTCGTGTGGTCTTCACTAATCTTTGGACCATAAATTTCTAATGTGTCATCATCAATTAGGTATTTTACCACATGTTTTAACCTCACACATTCATTATTGTTATGCCCTTTGTTATGGAGATACTCACAAAAATAAGAATCACTCCAACATGATGGTTTCATTTGAGATTCATATTATCTTGACTCTGGTAAAGTTATTAGTTTATTTTCAATTAGATTTCTTATGCTTGTATCAACTCTATTAAAATTTCTTCTTGGTGCTGAGGTAAATTGAGACATTAAATTAGGTTTTGTCTTATTATTCCATTGGTTATTGTTGAAAGAGTTGTTGTTGTTAAACGAATTATTGGAGGATTGTTTGATATTATTAGCTTGACTAGTGGAGCCACTTTAATTTTTTAAAGGGTTGTGTTTAAAATTGTGTGCCTCTACCACTCCATCATTTGACTAAATTATTCTTGTTGTTCTTCAGTCAAAATTTAGGTTTATCATTATTGTTGTTGTTCAAATAATTGTTGTTGCAAGTGGTATTATTTTCATTAGGAAACAAATTGTTATTTTTATAGAGCTTTAGTTCCCTATTTGTTACTAAATTTTCTTCTACTTTGATCCCATTTTATATCATCCTGTTAAAGCTTTGGGGACACTAAATTTGTGACCGAAACTTCATCACCATGCTCAAGTTGTTTATCAATGTGTCCATGTTTTTCTTCTCTAGTACACTTCATGGATATTTAGTAAAGTTCCTTCTCCATCTTTATAGAAAATTAAAAATTTCTTCACCATTTATTTTGTCGGTATTACATAAGCCCAACATGGTGAATTCACATTCAATGTTATAAGAATATTAATTAACAAATTTAGAGATCGATTCCTGAAATTTTTTGATACCAGGAGCTAAATTTGAAAACCATTTCATTTCTATCTCACCCAAGCTTCTAGGAAATAATCTCATCAAATCAGTGATTTCATGGAGTAATTCCATACTTAATGTTCCAAACAGCCTTTTGTGGTCTTTTGGGTTAGTTATACCCATGTACTTTTCATATTTGGGGAATACCATATTTTGAAGAAAAGGTTTCATGAATAGATTCTTGTCAAATGGCAAAGGGAAAATGGCTTCTATTGAATATTGTTTTGGAGCAGCTACCTTCTTCATGTTGTCTAATTGGGTTTGTAAAGAATTTAGTTGTTGGTTCATATCTTTCAAAGGAATATGTTCATCCTCATCTAGTTTTAACTTGGACATGCCAAAATTATGAGGGAGTTTAACCCCTAGCTCACCCAAGGTTAGGAAATATCTATCTTTGTCTCTTTCTAAGATGTTCTTGTAAAGACAACTTGATATGATTGGATATTTTCCAAAATTACATGAAAATGAGACAAGAATCATTGTTTAAATAATATATCCTTGAAAAGAATGATGAGGTTTGAAATCCACTTGATATTGTCTAAGAATGTGAGAAATTAGAGGTTCAAGTTTGATAGGATCAATGTGAATTAATCTTGATATAAAAGGTGTAATAAGGAAATATCTATCCTTATGATGAAGACCTTAATGAATGATTTTTATGTCTCCATTTTTAGGAAAAGTATTAGGTATCCTTTGATGACAAAATATCATAATTGGAAAAGCTAATGATGTTTAACCATTTGCACAAAGATTTAATGATTTTGAAACTTTAAAGAGTATGTTGCAATTTTCCCAACAATTATAAAATTGGTGAATTTAAAATCTATGTTGTTTGGAATAGGGAGAACTCTCAAATGGGTATCCAAAAATGTAAAAATTTTCATTTGGAAATTTTGGGAAATGCTCATTGTTTGAGCAACACCAGTAGTAAATGTTATTTCTTTGTTTATAGGAACTAAAAGAATGTTTGTAAGCACTGAAATAATGTTCACAAGAACTAAAAGAAAGTTTATAGGCATTGAAAAAATATTTATAAGTGTTGCTAGCTAAATTTATTTTAATTTCACAAATTTCAAGGATTTTTAGCTAAGTTTGGATTTTTAATGGATATTTATCGTTGAGATTATGTATCATTAAACACAACAAGCACTAAAAAAATTATTTTTAAACCTTAAAAGCTACACAAAAAGTGTATATTTTTTAATGTTTAACAAGGCCTTCACAAGAAAAGACTTCAAACACTCTACTTAATGTCCATTTCAGACCAACATGGCTAAATAGGTAGGTTTACTACTTAATTGGGATTTATTCAATGATTCATTCAAATATCTTTTCTTTTACTCTCAAATACAAGATCTTCTCACCACATGCATGGAATGTTAGACATAATCCATTAGGAATACTAGAGGAAGGCTATGACATTTATCTTTGTCTTCCACCTCATTTAGGATGCAAGTGTTTAATTTTAGAGTGAGTTGGATCAACCGTGGTTAAAATGATTTTGTATCTTAGATTGGAATTTTCCTCTCATAGAATTTGTAAAGCACTTGGAAGGTATGCCCTTTAAAGCTCTAAATCACTTGAAATATTGGAAAGTATAATTGAAGGGATAGATAGGTCTAGGAGTTTGATCACCCAAAAGGAGAAAGAGCATATCCCTACTACCTCTAGGGTAAAAGCACAATAATCTGTCACCCTTTTACAAAGGAAAAGGACGACAAAACCAAAACAGTAAAACTTCAAGGGCATAAAATTCACATTTCTGTTGAGAATTTGAAGATGATGTAAACTAATGAAATGTGTCAAATAGGCTGAATTATATGCCTATAATTTTTTTT
>MU225293.1:8452873-8466116 GCA_018584345.1 Thuja plicata | reverse complement strand
GCATATCCATGCAGGAAGGGGCGTGACTCCTTCTTCCATGCTGTGGTGGTGCGGTCACCTCCGTCACCTTACTGCGGCGGCTGCGCCACCGACTGTGTGGTGTCAGTGGTGAAAGTACCACCACCATGGTGGAGGGGATATCACAACCTCTCCCATCAATGTCACTCAAAAACCATCACCCCCACTCCATTTCGGTCGCGCGCGTGGGAAAAATGTCACTCTTCATTGCAAGCCGCCATATTTTTGTCATATATACACTAGTATATATGAGTATGCACTGCATGCATACTCATATATATTTGTATATATATGAATTTTACATTGCCATTATCATGGCTGCTTTCTACAAGAACACCAGACCTGCACAAAAGTTTCAAAAGAAAAATATAGAGACTAACAACCCTAGGGTTAGGCCCAGCAAAGACAGAGAGGGGAAAATAATCTTTTCATCTCTTAGCTACCTCTGTTTGGATCCCTAACCCTAATTTCAAATTAGGGTTAGGGATTTTCCAATATGGGTAGAGTAAGTGGGTTAGACTCATATGGTTTTTTTTTTTTTTATTGATTAACCTTAGGGTAATGTTTTTTTTTGTTTTATCATAGGCATTTATAAATAGAATATTAATATATTAAGCCACCCCTTAATAATGGAAGGATTAAAAGGAGGGTAAATTAATGGGGTTATCTTAGGGGATTATAATTTAAATACTATTGAGTAGATTAAAGCCTTAAATTTGAGTTTTCATTATATAGTTTTTTAAATATATTAAAATGTTACCAAATTTGTGATATTTTAATTATAGTTTATTAATTTTCTTTTAACTTGTTAATATAATAATATAATTTTAAATATGTATTTTCATAAATTTTATTTCTTCTTGATCTTAATGTAAAACATTATTGGTGTAATGCCCAGGTCCAGTTGTTACCGATAGTCAGCTTGACTGTGCTCTAAGGTCTCTTGCACAGACCTTATAGGGTATTATTTCACCCTAGCCTAAGGAAGTCACTAAGATCTTTACCTAAAGTGCCCTAGAATAGGCTTACACCATAAAGATATTATTTTATGCCATGGAACCTATTGGGATGGGTTCCTCTTCCAAGCTAAACCAACGGGTTCAACCTGAAGAACACAATAATGCACACTGCTCATGGAATCCATTAAATATGTTATTTCTATTCATAAGAACTAATCTCTACATAAATATGTTCTTTCTATTCAAATTTTCTTCATTCAATCTCTGCATTACCAATTTCAAATGTCTAAGATGATCCTCTTCCATCTTTCTAAACACTAGGATGTCATCTAAGTACACTACAACCCATTTTCCAATGAAGTCCTTTAAAACCTCATTCATTAATATCATAAATGTGCTTGGGGCATTTGACAACACAAAAGGCATAACTATTCATTCATACAATCCTTTTGTAGTCTTAAAAGTAGTCTTCCACTCATCTCCCCCTTTAATTATTATTTGATGATATCCACTCTTAAGATCTATCTTGGAGTAATATCTAGCTCCACCAAGACAATCCATCAAATCTTCTATCCTAGGTATTGGGAACCTATACCAGATAGTAATCCTATTTATGGCCCTGGAATTAGTACACAACCTCCAAGTACCATCTTTCTTTGGGGCTAAGAATGTGGGAATGACACAAGGACTTATGCTTTCTCTAATCAACCCTTGGTCAATTAGTTCCTTGATTTGGTTAGAAATCTCTGCATTTTGCTGTGGAGTCATCTTATAAGCAACTTTATTGGGAAGTGAGGCTCCTGGAATGAAGTCAATTTGATGACTAATAGATCTATCAAGTGGTAGGGTAGCTGGTTGACCATTACTAACTATGGCCTGGTATTGAGTTAACAACCTTTGGATCTCTAAAGGAAACTCTTCCTTCTCATGTTCCCTTTCAGCCTTTGGTTTTAAGACCATAGCAAATCCTACTCTATCTCCTTCCAATGTTTTTAGGAATTCTTTCTCACTGACCACCAGTAGGTTAGGACCTCTCTTTATTTCCTTCTCTTCTTCCAAGATTGACTGTACCCTAAAAGTTATTCCATCCTTCTTAAAGGAATAGGAATTCTTAGCTCCATTGTGGACTGCACATTGGTCATACTACCAAGGTCTACACAATAGCAGATGACACGCATCCATGGGTAGAATATCACACCAAATTCTATCCCTATATCTCCCTATGGAAAACTGTACCCAAGATTTTTCATTGACTAGTACATGTTGATCTCTATTCAACCAAGTAACTTTATAAGGATTAGTGTGAGGAATCCTTGTCAATTTTAAGTTCTCAATAGCTTCTAAAGAAACAATATTATCAGTAGATCCTGAATCTATGATAACTTTACAAACCTTACCGAGTATTTTGCAATTGAATCAAAACAAAGATCTTCTTTGGCTTGGCTCTTCCTTGATTGGCTCTTTTAGGAGTGTTCTCCGGACCATCAAATGCTCTCCCATCTTTGATCCTATGGGGACATCTATAGTCTTGATGCTAGAAGACTCTTCTTGCACATAGTTATCTCTTTTCTCTCCTCCTTGGGAACTAGAGATCTTTGTAGGACACCGATATGCAGGATGCCCAAGTTGCTGACAATTATAGCACTTCATAGAAGAGAAATAAGATCCTCTTCCTTGCCCATCTATCCTTCCTCTTGAACTATTATTTGGGCCTCTTCCTCTGTTGTAACCACCTCTAGTGTTACTGGATTCTCCCAGATTCTTGGTGAGTTTATTCTCACTCTGATTCTTAGCTTTGGGACTTCTTCATCCATATCCTCCTCTATGACCTCTATTGTCTCTTCCTCTGCATCTACTGTTTGTGTCCTATTTCTTTCTGAACTTCTCTTCTACCTTGAGGGCTAATTGATAGCATTGGTGGACATTCTTGGGGCTTAAGAGACTAATTTCTTCTTAAATGTTCCATTTAAAGCCATTTTGATACCTTGCCACTTTTAGGTTTTCTTCTTCCATCACATGGGACCTTAAGAATAGCTTATGGAATTATTCTATATAGGCACTGACCTCTAAGTTTTTCTACCTCAGATTATGCCTTTTCTTATGCAGTCACACTTCATAATCATCAGCAAGATAAGTTTCTTTCATCTTTGTCACCATACCTTTCCAACTGGTTATGGGGTTCTTCCCTCGCTTTTTCCTTTCATCTTGTACAAATTTCCACCAAGTGAGGGTAGTCCCTCTATATCTTGTCTTGGCTAATCTAAATTTCCAAGCTTCGGTCACATTATCACAATCAAAGTGATTTTCAAGACCTTCTATCCACTCCATGATAAATTATGGATCCAGTTTGTCGCTAAATAGAGGCACAACTTCTAAGGACTTACCACTCATTACCTTTAATTCTTTCAAGAATGGTTCTTCTTGAAGTATCAGGTCTGGCTCTGGGATTATTTCTTCCTCATCCATTCATTTACCCTTCTCATCAGCTTCCCTCAATAGTTCACTGACTGTTGTAGTTTGAAGCTGCACTTCTCCCAGTTTATACGCAATTTCAGCTAACTACTCCTTCAGGAGTTTGTTCTTCTCTCTTTTCTCATCCACATTTCTTGCTAGCTCTGCATTGGTCACCATATTGGATGAATTCACATACTCTTCTGAAAATCACACCCAAACAACACAATCCCAATTCTTAAACTTTTACTGTGATACCAATCTAGTGTAATGCCTAGGTCTAGTTGTTACCGACAATCAGCTTGACTGTGCTCTAAGGTCTCTTGCACAGACCTTATAGGGTGTTATTTCACCCTATCTTGAGGAATTCACTAAGATCTTTACCTCAAGTGCCCTAGACTAGGCTTACACCATAAAGCTACTATTTCATGCAATGGAACCTATTGGGATGGGTTCCTCTTCCAAGCTAAACTGATGGGTTCAACCTAAAGAACACAACAATGCACCCTGCTCATGGAATCCATTAAATATGTTCTTTATATTCACAAGAACTAATCTATTATAGGATGATGTCTTCTTCTTTTATTTATATTTCTTCTCTCCTTTTAACTACAAAATCTTTTTAGCTATATACCCACCCATCAAAAATATCTCCAAAATATCTAATAGTCGTGGACAATTTCAACCACCCTACATAGGCAGCCAAACTGAGCAATAAATGACCCTCCTAGAATAGGAATAGGTGTCCCTAATCATTTCAATAAAAAATGACACATAGAAAGTGGTTTTAAATGACCTAGTTGGTCACAAATGTCACATCTTGCGTTTCCTAGGTCGTTAGCTGACATTACCGAATGCCAGAGTTGACTTTCTAAAAATGTTTGTTTCCAACCCTGAGTGTAAGATCACAAAGACAACAAAAAGCCACCGATGCCAATAGAAATTACCCACAAGCATCACTGATGAGCATCACCAACAAGCATCGCTAACGAACAAAAACCAACAAGCATCGTTGACGAACAAAAACCAACAAGCATTACTGATGAACAGAAACCCACAAGCATTGCCGATGAATAGAAACTGACAGACATCTCCGATGAATAGTATAATTTAACTAAAAAGAATCAATCTCTGTTTACTAGAGCCTTGTTTCATTTCCAAAGGTTTATAAGATACCTCAACACACATCTTTACTAGGAAACAACTACCTAAGAAACCATGGTGTTTCTTCACCAGTTGACCTTAGTCATTACAAGAATGGTAGAATAAAACACCTTACAAACCAAAAATACCTTCTATCCTAGAAATGTTCCTAACCTTTGGTTCTCTTGCACTAATTATTGTAGTTCTATCACAATATTTTAATTATGTTAAGTGTTACCCTGTAGTGAATTTACTTATAGATTCAGTTGATCAATTAAAATTGAAATTTATTAATTCTAAATAAAAATTTATGGAAGATAATAATCTCTAGTCTTAGATTTTCTTTAGGTCGTGTAGGCATGGTCAGGATTAATAATTGTTTTTCTATATAAAGTTAATTATTTAGTTTAATAATAATTTATACACTAATAAGGGAAAGTTCCAATTTTCTAGTTTAATTAGAGTAATGAGTTTTTTTAAGATGGGGTTTAGTTCACATATTAGATCTTGTTATCTATTGGTGTATTTAAGTATCTCAACTTAGGACCTTCATGGACCTTTAAGAATTTTGAGTTTTGTTAAATTCTTAGGTAGGTTATGATTTTAGTTAATAATAAAGGGATAAGGTTATGTTTACATGGTCAATACATGTGGCCAGTGTATTGATCAATGTAATCATAATGTTATGACGAAGACTATTTTAACTTAGGTCTAAGTCTAGAACTTAGTATTAAACCATCATGTTAGGAGAGTTGGTGTTAGTTCATTATTTTAACGCATGTAACATTGCATTATGCACATAAGGACCAAACCCTAGATAAACTATGGGTTGAGGGACATTGACTACGTCATGATTTCCCATCAACCCTAGTAGCGATATTAACCACTAGACATTATAGTAAACTTAAAAAAAAAAATTGCATTTTATCATGCTAATTTTGGGCATGACATTTTAGTATCAGAGCCAAGTTTCTACCTTGCAATGTAGGCTCATTGCATTATCCTTATTTAACCATTAAACTTGCTTAAACTTGTAGGATGCCTCCAGTCACTCGGTAGGCTCACTGACATGGAAGGGGTCAAGGTTGTACCCGTGTGGCACTAGCTCTTGATAAGAGAGAAGTAGAGGGTGCTAGGGAAGATGCTAATGTGGAGCAGGAACCTCCACCTGTTCCACCCCCAAATCCAAATTAGGAGGTACTTAATGCTCTCAAGAATCTAGCAGGGATTTTTGTGGATAGGTTGTCGCTTGGAGACTAGATAAAAGGTCTTGCCAGAGGAGTCCATGAGCATAGTAGGAGACCTCCTCCTCAACAAGACAAGGAGCACGTAGAGTAGGATGGAGAGTCTATTCACATGGAAGAACCACTTCCAGGGTTTGTACATCAGGCAGGTAGAGGAGCACCCCAGGATGTGGGGGACCAGATTAAGGATTTGTTCCACCTCTGGCCACCACCCTTTTCAGGAGAAAATGATGAGATTAAGGCCAATGCATGGTTATTGATCTTAGAGAGATGCTTTGGTTTGCATACTTGTGAGAGAAATTTGTGAGCTCAATTGGATGTTGTCTTCTTGAGAGGGAGAAAATCAATTTAGTGGCACCAGGAAGTGTACAATAGTAACCTGGTTATTGACACCCTCACCTGGGAATCCTTCTTGGAGAGATTCAGAGACCGTTACCTATCAGAGAATTACAGGTAGTGTTGCATAGATGAGTTCCATGATCTATAGTAGAAGGGTTTGACTATTGCTCAGTGTGAGAGTAGATTCCTCGAGCTCCTACCTCATGTAGAATATGTGAAGGATGAGAAGCTCCGTGTCAATTGCTTTGTTAAGGGGTTGAATGTATCTATTTATGGACCAGTGCACATGGAAGCACCTGTAGATCTATGTGAGGCCAGAGAGAAGGCCTTGATAGTAGATGAAGTATAGGGAAGAGGACATGATACTCAAGATCGGTCACAGAACCAAAATTCCACACCTCAGAGTACAAGTTATTAGAGACCCCCTTGGAAGGGGAACCAGAGGCACTCATTAGGGAATTTTAGAGCCCCATAGCCTTAGCCACAGTAGCCTTAGTAGAGTTAGAGGAATAGACTGATATAGGGACAATAGGGCTTTAAGCCCAAGTAGTGGTAGGCACAGGGGCCTAGGCACGATCAGAGGTCACCAAAACCATTCACACCTCTAGTGAGGACTAAAAAGACCTCTGGAGGTGGTTTTAGTGGTTCTAGTAGAATAGGGGGATCACAAAACACAAGATCATAGGGCATACAAATATAGTCCTGAGAGCCCCATTTCACATGTGGAGCCATGGGGCACTTTGCAAGGGATTCTCCCCAGAGTGGTAGTTCACATCCGACAGCATCTGAGGCCACTGTTCGGGACTTGGGTAAGTCTGACAGAGTCTTTGCAGTGGATGATAACCACTAGGCTGAGCATCAGGCCATAGTGATCAAGGAAAGATGTATGATTCGAGGTACTACCATCACTATACTTTTTTATTCAGGAGGTACTGATTCTTTTATTTCTCCATTTGTAGTGGAGCGATATGGGCTAGTGGCAGCTAGATAGGAGGTAAAATTGAAAGTGGAGTTAGCATCTGGTGCTAGGGTATCAGTTGATTTTGTAGTCAGAGATTGTTAGTTTTAGATAGGAGACATGACCTCCATGATTGATTTATGTATCACCCCTCTTTATTTTTATGATGTAGTCCTTGGCATGGATTGGCTTTGCGCCCACAGTGCCAATGTGGACTTTAGACAGAAGAGGGTTGAATGTGTAGATAGCTTAGGTTCACCCATGGTTATTTTAGGGTTCCAAAGACCCATATATCTATGGGTGATCTCCACAATGTAGCTTAAGTGCTGCGTCTGCAAGGGATGTCACTTATTTTCTATTACTATAAGTGACAAAGAGGAGGAGGAGGAAGAGAAGGGAACCTCCGTCGATGATTTCCCTATATTGCAGGAATTTATGGATGTCTTTCCCTTAGAGCTACCTGGTATGCTTCCACCTAGGGAAGTGGACTTCTATATTGTCCCCATGCCAGGAGTTGTACCCATATCTAGAGCCCTGTACATGATGACTACTCACGAGCTCGATGAGATCAAGGTACCATTAGAGGAGCTCTTGGAGAAAGGGCACATTCACCCTAGTGTTTCACCATGGGGAGCACCTGTCATCTTCATTAAGAAGAAGGATGGATCCGTTAGGTTGTGCATGGATTACCATCAGATAAATAAAGTAACCATCAAGAATCGGTATCCCCTTCCTAGGATCAATGATTTATTTGATCAAATTTAGGATGACCGGGTATTCTCAAAGATAGATCTAAAATATGGATACCATTACTTGAGGATTGTGGAGAGTGATATCCATAAGACAACTTTCCGCATGAGATACAGACACTATGAGTTTACCATGGTTCCTTTTGGCCTCATGAATGCTCCAGTTGTATTTATGAGTCTTATGAATGGAGTGTTCCATACATTCTTGGATAGATTTGTTATTGTGTTCCTTGATGACATGTTGATATACTCTTGTAATGAGGAGGAGCATAAGGAACACCTGACATAGGTTTTGTAGTGTCTGAGAGATAATCATTTATATGGTAGTTTATCAAAGTGTACCTTCTTTAGGTCAGAGGTCCACTACCTTGGTCACATTATATCAGGTGATGGTATCACAGTCGATCCATCAAAGATTAGACCTATCATGGATTGGCCGGCACCTACTTCTATGTCAGAGGTCGGGAGCTTCATGGGGTTAGTAGTTTACTATAGGTGTTTTGTTGAGGGCTTCTCTACAATGGCACACCCTATCACATTCCTTCAGAGAAAGGGAAAGAATTTTGAGAGGACAGAGAAGTGTGAGGGGGCCTTTTAGTAGCTCAATAGAGCCCTTAGCACCGCACATATCCTAGCAGTGCCAGATCCTTCACCTGACTTTATGGTTTGTAAACATGCATCCTTAGATGGAATTGGAGTATTTCTTATGCAGGAGGGATGAGCCATTGCCTATGAGTCTAGGAAGCTCAAGACCCATGAGCTTAATTATCCTACACATGACCTTGAGCTAGCCGTAGTGGTTCATGCCTTAATGAAGTGGCATCACTTTCTTTTAAGGAACTATTTTGAGCTCCATTTATATCACCAAAGCCTCCATTACATTTTACCCTAGCCTGACCTTAATGTCCAACAGAGGAGGTGGATGGAGTTCCTTTGTGAGTACGATATTGATGTCCACTACATCAAAGGTAAGGAAAATGTTGTAGTAGATGCCTTGAGTAGCAGGCGACATACACTCTCCTCCATGACTAGTGGGACAGATTTGAGGGATGGCATACTTCATCACTTGCTTGAGGATGAGTTCTATTCAAAATATATTTAGTTGGATCTTGATAAAAGTCCCCTTAAGGGGAGATTTGATGGGTTCTCCCTAGAATCAGATGGACTTCTTCGACATAGGGGCCACATATACATCCCTATACCCAGTGGGTTGCATGACTTCATTATACTTGAGGCTCATAGAGTACCATATGCAACACACCCTGAGGTCAACAAGTTGCATGTAGATCTGAGGCAGCTCTATCACTTGCTGGGTATGAGGTTGCAAATTGATAGTGTTGTGGCTAGATGTTTAGAGTGTCAGAGAGTTAAGGTAGACCAGAATCATCCAGGAGGACTTCTTCAGCCACATGAGATACCAGTGTGGAAGTGGGATACCATTTCCATGGACTTTAATACTGGTTTACCTATGTCTTCTCACCATCATGATGTTGTTATGGTGATGGTGGATAGGTTGACCAAAGTTTCCCACTTCTCATCCGTTCCTACCACTTTCACAACACCTACAGTAGCATAGATATTCTTGGAAGATATTATCAGGCTCCATGAAATTCCTCGTAAGATCATATCAGACCATGATTCTCTATCTACCTCTTCATTTTGGAGCGAATTGCAGACAACATTGGGCACTAGGCTCAATTTTAGTACATCCTATCATCCTAAGATAGATGGGAAGACTAAGAGAGTAAATTAGGTTTTGGAGGATATGTTGTGGATGTATGTTATTGATCACCAGTCCAGATGGGAGGAGTACCTTAACTTAGCAGAGTTTGCCTACAATAATGGGAATCACACATCCTTGGGTATGCCTCCTTATCAGGCCTTGTATGGGAGGTTGTGCCAGACACCTTTGAGTTAGGACAGATTGAGGATAGGGTTTTAGTTGGGCCAGAGTTAGTCAGGGACATGGAGCAACAACTTGTCTTGATCAGAGAGTGTCTCAGAGAGGCACGGGATAGACAAAAGATGTATGATGACACAAAGAGGTCAGATAGAGTCTAAATGGTTGGAGATAGGGTATTCTTGAGAGTGCATCTGCATAAGATTCTGATCCATTTTTGAAAGGGCTCCAAGCTCACTTCTCATTTTGTGGGACCCTTGGAGATTTTGGAGAGGATAGGACCTATTGCCTATCGTATAGCACTACCACCTAGCCTATCACGTATCCATGATGTATTCCATGTATTTGCATTGAGGAAATATATCTATGATGAGTCTCATGTTATTGATTGACATGCTTTACAGGTGGAGTCAGATGGGCAATTGGCACAGGAGCCCATCTGCATTGTAGCTTAGTAGACGTTGGCCCTACGAGGGCAAGAGCTAGAACATGTTAGGGTCACGTGGGATTGGTAAGATAAGGTCACAACCTCATGGGAGGATACAACATGCAGAGACATGATTACCCACACCTTTTTGATGGATTCCACGAGGAAGTTCATGCCTAGAGGGGGAGGATATGAGGTCCTACCCCGACCACCCTTTTAGAGCTTACACTGTTATATCATATTCATCTGTAGGATACATTTATTTTAGATACATTTTAGTTTTGACCTATTATAGTATAGATATCTTATGACGACTCTATTTTGATGATGCTTAGATGTATTTTCACATATATGATTCTCATTCCTCGATGACATGATTTAACGGTTTTCATTTGTTGCTCGATATTGCATTATGATCTCATGACATGTAAATGTGAAATCTGGTTTAGATTCTGCAAATGTTCATATTGGTAGATAAGCATTTCCAGTTCTTATTAACGTACAATCTTAAACCTACTTCTTATAGCAATGTATAACTTTGGTTAAAAGAATATTTTATTATGAATATGTGTTTTTCATTCTTTAACTACAGATACTCTATTCAAGTGTGCAAGAGGAATAAACATGGTTTCAAAAATTAGGGAAACAAGATTGGGAAAATTGTGTATATCCGTGTGAAGCCAAGGTTAGCCCTAAAAGGTAAATAACCTAATTGTAAATATTAAAATTGATGTAAATGTGATATTTCATGATTGTAAATTATTTTCTTTGAGACAAGCCATGTGATAAATATGTGGTGTCAATTAACACATGTATTGTGACATAGCATGCCTATGTGGAATTTTTTTTAGTTGAGCTTACCTTAGGGTAGTTTGAGGAGATACCATGTGAAGTAAGTTAGCCTAGATAACCCAAGTCATGAGTGCAATTCTTGAATTTTGAATGCAAACTTCAAAGGGGTTTTTGAAGGGTTAAATTGAGTCCTTTGAGGTAGTTTGAGTTAAATGTTTTTAGTTTAATGTAGTATTATGGGATAGGGGTTGTTTTTAATTTTTTGAGTTCCATAAGCTCTTTTCTAGGCCTTCTTTAATGTCTATCTTTGATAGTGGCGAATTTGGGAGAAAGGAAGAGACCTTCACTTCCTCGAAGTGAGTGGAGTCCCTTCCTTGGATGTAATTTGACATATGTAGGAAGGGAGGACACATTCCTCTACCTTCTTGGTGGGAAAGAGCTGGAGTTGGGAAGAAGAGACTTTGAGGGGCAAGAGAGAGGGGAGTTGGGGCTGATTGCGCACTCTCCATTTTTGGAGACTTGTGAATTTGCTGGAAGGGAGATTTGGCTAAGTTTGAAGAAGGAAAGGAAGGAGAGCTAGGATCTCAAAGAAACACCTCAAATTAATCCATAGCTAGGAGTAAGGTTGGTACCCTATGTTTCCTATATGGTTATTATATTATGTTTGTTTTAAATGGCTTGTTGAAAATTTTACTTATTGCAAATACTTCATGTTTTGTTCAAAATGGTAGTGTTATTTTTTTTGTGTGAAAGAATTTTTCCTTTTTCTTGTTTGATATTTGTTGATGTGGTGTATGGGAGTGAATTGACCTATCTAACCCTAGGGAGGGAGGAGATAGTCAATAGTGGGTGAAGGGCATAGTTGGGAAACCTTGATAGTTGAGAGTCCCTTCTTGGCAAGAAGAGGGATGTCATGGATGTTATGGGCTACATGTTACCATTTCTATTATTATCTTTGTATATTACTTATGGGGCTGATAAGGGTATTGGTTGTGAGTATGGAGCTATTGGGGATACAATTGAGCCTTGGAAAGGTAGGTTTTCATTTTAGCATAATGAAGCATATTGTTGGTAATCTCCTTCTTGTGTATTTCCACCTTCACCCCAGATTTGAGGTCTTTTGACCCAATTGTGCTTAAGACTTTGTTGGGAGTTATGTTGTGTTCTTATTCTAATTCTTACTGTGGTTGTTTGATTGTTACCCTCCCCTTCTTGTTTTCCCTAGCTCGAAGGTTCCCTCATAAGAGGCCTAGGTTGGGAGGAGAGCTCCCATGGGTTATTCCATTTTCTTTTGATGTTGCATATTTAATGGTTGTTTTTCTCTACATAGAGGATTTTGCTTCGAGTTGGAAGAAGTGTTGTATGCTCCACCTAGTGGGGTTATGTTCAAGCTGGAATGAAGGATTTAGTTTTGGTATTGAGATGTAATTTGTAAATCTATTGTTTCTTGTTTATGCCATAGGGAAGGAAACTTGGTAATGGATCAATCTATATAATAGCTTATAGATTGTGTAGATATTGGGTTAAAACTAAAATTATGTGCTACTACATATTGAATTAAAACTGAATTTAGGTGTTATATTCTTGTTCATGTATATGCAAAATTTTGTAAACATAATTAGCCTACCTATGTTGTTTTTAAAAGGCATATCAATAATTCTAAGGGTTACAAAGAAGTTCGTTTATTCCTTTTGTATTTATTTTTATCAAGTAATATAAAATGCTTCTTTATGTTTTCTCCCTAAGAACTGGAAATAGATTTGAATAAATAAGATTTTTTTTTACTAAATAGTATCCATCCTTTGTGCTATCTCCATAATTAGTTTATAGACTGGATTGTTAAAACAGAAATAATACTAAACACACCATAAAGCAAATAGCTATGATGAAATAGATTTTTAAGAAATAAAGAGAAGAAAATTATATATATATAAACTCCCTTTAAACAGATTTGTAATTAAGTCTCTCATCCCTATTAGGTGCTATTTCCTAAAAATGTGATTGATTGTTGTTGTTGCGTTTTATCAATAAGAAAGAGCAAGATACCTTCCATAAACCATTAAAACATTTATATTTTTCTATATATAACTATATATGTATATATTTATATATAGATTTTATATATCTATATAAATCTATATATAAACAATTGTAGATATAGCTCCTAGTTGTAAAATATGAAATTAATTTTAAACAACATGCACTATGAATACTTTTTTTTACTAGATCAATATGTAAATCCTTCAGATTAACCTTTTATATA
>MU225293.1:8438149-8452376 GCA_018584345.1 Thuja plicata | reverse complement strand
CGGCCGCGCGCGTGGGAAGAATGCCGCTCTCCATTGCAAGCCGCCAGATTTTTGTCATATATACGCAAGTATATATGAGTATGCACTGCGTGCATACTCATATATGTTTGTATATATATGAATTTTACATTTCCATTATCATGGCTGCCTTCTACAAGAAAACCAGACCTGCACAAAAGTTTCAAAAAAAATATATAGAGACTGACAAACCCTAGGGTTAGGGCCAGCAAAGACAGAGAGGGGGAAATGAGATTTTCATCTCTTAGCTACCTCTATTTGGAGCCCTAACCCTAATTTCAAATTAGGGTTAGGGATTTTCCAATATGGGTATAGTAAGTGGGTTAGACTCAGATGGTTATTTGTTTTTTTTTTTATTGATTAACCTTAGTGTAATGTTTTTTTTGTTTTATCCTAGGCATTTATAAATAGAAGATTAATATATTAAGCCACCCCTTAATAGTGGAAGGATTAAAATGAGGGTAAAATAATGGGATTATAATTTAAATACTATTGAGTAGATTAAAGCCTTAAATTTGAGTTTTCTTTATATAATTTTTTAAATATATTAAAATATTACCAAATTTGTGATATTTTAATTATAGTTTATTAATTTTCTTTTAACTTGTTAATAGACTAATGTAATGTTAAATATGTATTTTCATAAATTTTATTTCTTCTTGATCTTAATATAAAATGTTATTGTAGCTCTATCACAATATTGTAATTATGTTAAGTGTTACCCTATAGCGAACTTACTTATAGATTTAGTTGATTGATTAAAATTGAAATTTATTAATTCTAAATAAAAATCTAAGGAAGATAATAATCTCTACTCTTAGATTTTATTTAGGTCATGTATGAATGGTAAGGATTAATAATTATTTTTTCTATATAAAGTTAATTATTCAGTTTAATAATAATTTCTACACTAATAAGGGAAAGTTCCAATTTTCTAGTTTAATTAGAGTAATGAGTTTTTTTTAGATGGGGTTTAGTTCACGTATTAAATCATGTTATCTATTGGTGTATTAATGTATCTCAACTTAGGTCCTTTGTGGACCTTTAAGCATTTTGAGTTTTGTTAGTCTTAGGTAGGTTATGATTTGAGTTAATAATAAATGGATAAGGTTATGTTTACATGGTCAATACATGTGGCCAATGTATTGATCAATGTAATCATAATGTTATGATGAAGACTAGTTTAACTTAGGTCTAAATCTGGAACTTAGTATTAAACCATCCTGTTAGGAGAGTTGGTGTTAGTTCATTATTTTAATGCATGTAACATTGCATTATGTACGTAAGGATCGAACCCTAGATAAACTATGGGTTGAGGGATGTTGACTATGTCATGATTTTCCCTCAACCCTAGCAGTGACATTAACCACTAGACAAAAAAAAAATTGTGTTTTATCATGCTAATTTTGGGCATGACAAATAGAGGGACAAGATTGGTATATTTAAATTGAAGGGTAAAGGTAACAAAGCCTTTGAGTGATCCATGTGCTCCTAATCCTCATCTCTCATTGTTTAATTGATTTTTTTCCATATGTGGTTGTTGAGAGAATTTCAGATTTATTTAATTCAAATCATTAATTAAATTAGTCATGTATTTGAATTAGATGGGTTGGATTTAATTATCTCAATGAAATATATAATCAATTTAATAAATCAATTACATATTTTTATTTTTTTTTAAATTTAATTTATCCAAATGACTTGAATTTAATTAATTAAAGGCATTGATAATTAATCAATGATTTTGGCTTGATTTGTCCTCTTTGAATTTTGTTGACCAATTTTAGGTGTATACACTATGCATC
Source organism: Thuja plicata (assembly GCA_018584345.1). Classification (NCBI taxonomy): domain Eukaryota; kingdom Viridiplantae; phylum Streptophyta; class Pinopsida; order Cupressales; family Cupressaceae; genus Thuja; species Thuja plicata. The sequence continues at coordinate 8,450,553 of MU225293.1, read as the reverse complement.
ATATGCCATCAAGTGCAAAGAGTATCATTACCTATCTTGTCATGTCCAATACCTAAGCTTGACAAAAACATATTATCTCATTTCATGAATAGTATTTGGGAACCAAATAACAACATTTATATGATAAGCAACCTTTAGCCTTCAACTGTCTACCAGTTCATCCATCAATTCACAATGTCATTGCCTTGCTTGAAACTAGGGGCAATTCAAGACATCTTGCAACATTTAAATATTAATGTCCTAAAAATATTCAAAAAAATCATGTCTAGAAAAAATCTTAAAAAATCACATTATGTCCTGAAACAAATTCAAAAAAGTTACATATGATCTTGAAAAAAGACAATAAAAATCATATACGATTATGAAAAAATCACCAAAAGTAATAAAAAGTCTTGAAAAAAACTTAAAAATTTTAAAATGTCTTGAAGAAAGCACAAAAACTTGAATATTTCAAAAATCCTAAAAAAATAAAAAAAAAATCATCAAAAAACCAAAGCAATAAATGTCATTTTGTGATACTCATTTTATTTCCTCATAATGTACTTAATCTTTTTTTTTTTCATTATTTTCAATAAATTGTCCCTTGCAACAAGACAAACATCAAAGAAAGGAAAGACTGGAGACTGATAAACATTGTGCTTAATCAATCAAACGTCAATAGACAAACTCTCCGATCGATTCAGTAATCAATTAAAGATAAAAATTATCCTATCTATCATTCAATCCTTCATCAAAAATACTATTTATCATGCAGGGCGTGGTACACTAAACCTGATGGTATTTGTCTTAGATGGGGTACTTCTTTCCTGAAACCTTTCATGATCAATCAAACAAACTATCAACTTTGACAACAAGATTAGAATGATTATTGACTTTCTTGGTTCACTGAGTCTTATCTTTTATTGATTTATCTCTGGTGATGTTCCTATGCTACTCCATGATATCACTGAGTGATGAGAGTATCCAAGATGGTTCATGGTCTATTATTTTTGTTTTTGTCTTTTTTTGTAGGGCCTTTTTAATGAAATTATAAAGCAAGTATGTTTAATGCTTAAGGATAGATGGAAACATTCATTGTCTGCAATTGTGTCTATGTTTATGCAAAGGGATCACATTATTTCTTAGGCTTTCTATGCCATGGTGCAACACATCCAGTTTATCATATTAAATAAATATCTCATGATAAAAGTGCACTTATGAAAGCAAGTTTCATCATTACTAACTTTTCTCTACCTAATTTGTGTTTTTTACTAACATTTCTTCTATCAATCCTAGCAATCATTTTCTTTTCAAAAAATTGTCCTCATGTAAATTTTCACCCATTTTTTTCAAGCTAGCATCCTACCTCCATTCTTTTGATCCACTGGGACATGATCTTTTTTACATCAAAATAATGCTCAGAATCACGTTGTTTCAAAGAGGGGAATATAGAAATTAAAAAAATGGTCATCACCTATGCCTCACTTTTTAACATGTCTCCTAATTTGTACATTCAATCTTCTTCATTTATCAATCTTGTGTCATTATTCTATGTCGTTCATTACTAATTTTTGTACTCTAATTCTTCATCATATCCCGACCAATTTGACCTTTTTTTACCATGTCTAATTAAACAATTTCAAAATTGACTCTTAGTCATTTAATATCAATTAATTAATTAATGTGTCTCCTTTAGGGGAAAATAACTATTAATTCTCCCTTTTAGCCTAAGTCTTAAGATATGTTCATTAAATTCATCTCCCTTTTCCCATTTTCCCTATGATTAATTAATTAATTAGCTAATTCCTAAATGTGGGAATTATTAACTTTTAATATTAAATGTTCCCTCATTTTCTAAGTGGGATTTTATCCCTAAATTTTTGCTTCCAGTCCCTATATTTTAGCCTCCAATTTCTTACACCTTCCATTTTAACATTTGTTTCTATTTTATGACATTTTCTAATTAAAAATCTTCCAAATTTCATAAAATGTCTTAATTACCACTTTCTTGAATTCTAACTGATTTTTTATAAATTTTTTCTATTTTTGATTCTTTTTATACAACTGACATCTTTCTATTGAAAACATATATATTTCTAATATTTATTTCCACTTAACCCTTTTATTTTTAATTTTTCCTCAACTTGGAAAATGTAATTTCTAATTTTTCATCACTTAACTTTCCCTCTCATTTGATCTTGTCCATCAATTGTCTTGAGTTCCAATTTGATCTTAGACATTCAATATATTGCAATTTTTCTATAAATTGGACTCTCATTGCTCATTCTTGCTACTACATTTCTAGTATTTTCGCCCTTATTCTATCGAATTATCATTCTCGCTTTCATCCTTTTGTGTGCTTATCAACTTGGGAAATATTAAATTAGAGAAGAAAGAAAGAATAATTATGATTCATCAAAGAAATGGTTTACCCATTGTATCTTATATTTCATGCATTTCATTGATTGATAGCTTTGTGTTTTGATTTATCATGTATGTTTATATATTCCCAATTTCCTAGTCTAAAACAACAATGAAGACACAATTCATAATATCTGGTCAGGTTTGTGTCAAGTACAATAATCCATCGACCATAGATCAATATCTTGTCTAATTTGTCTTAGGGGAATCATCAACCTTTGTAAATTTTCAATTGGTAACCATAGGGCTAGAAATTGGTTTTGAATCTTCCATACCAAATTTCTTCAACAACTCTTTCACATACTTGGACTAAGATATGAAAATTCATTTTTCTATTTGTGTAATTTGTAAATGAAGAAATAATTTAATCTTACCTATCATAGATGTCTCAAACTCTTTTTCATCTCATTAGAAAACTCTTTACTCAACAATCATTCTCACTAAAAATAATATTATCCATAAATACTATAACAATTAAAATTATGTTATAGGGAAAGAGAGATATCTAAGGAGGTAGCAAGTCGAAGCAAGTGGAAAATAGAGAACCATGGATGAGTTTTCTGATATCAATAACAAGAAGAAATGATAACTCCTTTTTTGGGATTGATTGTGCAACCAATGTGTTGGTTGATTAGTTATAGATGTTATTATGAAGATATTATCCTAGAATATGAGGGGCTTAAATAGCCATAATAAACAACATATGCTGAAATATGTCATACACAAAAAAAAAATTGATATCCCGATCCTACAAGAAACTATAATGAATAAAGAAGTCTTTAAGAATATTGTTGATAACATTTGGAAAGGTGCAGAGTGAGTATCCCATGATTTTGCTGGTGTCTCTAGTGGACTAGCCATGCTATGGAATCTTGGTAAGGTGATAGGATCTATGTTTCATTCCTCAAAATGCAATTTAATTGTATCCTTTAAAACTATTGATTTTTCTATCTCTTGGAACTTGATTAATGTTTATGCTCTGAATGTTATATCTCAACGGACATCCTAATGGGACTCCATGGCTACTTTAACTTTGGGAAATAACTCTACTAAATGGATGATGGGGGGATTTCAAATCTCCTCTTTTTCCCTCAAATTTTCTTGTGTTAGTATATAAAAGCACTAAGAGGGGTGGATGAATTAGTGTAAATAGGTAATGAACCAATTCAACTAATAATCTGATAAAGCTTTTAACCAACTTGAAAGTAGTCAAACATGCAAGAGTAACTATGCAGTAGAAGTAAAACAATTTAAGCATCCACAAAGTGTAACACATAAAAAAATTATTTTCATGTGGAAACCCTTGTGAGAAGGAGAAAACCATGGTGGAGGTGTCACCCACAATATCTTCACTCTATTAAAAGGATTTTCCCTGTTAGGAGCTTACAATACCCTGTTAGGGGCTCACCCTGTTAAAGGTGAAAAGTACCTTGTTAGAAGTATATTGAGACATGTTAGGATCCACCTTGCTAGGGGATCTAGAACCCTTTTCAAAAGTCACCCTGTTAAAGGATTTATACAAAATAGATGTTAAATTCCACCCTGTTAAGGGATTTAACCTACTAACCTATTAGAGTTAGCCTTTATTAATGAAGTCAAATAACTGATCTAGGAAGGACACTTCTTTCCTATCAAATCTATTCCAATCCATGACCTCTTGGCACACTAATCTACCTTTGTCTCTGATCATAACCACCAACCACATGATCACATACCCTAAATCATATTATTTATCTTTCCTTTATAATGTTGTTCTTAGGCTGGTTAAAAGTTAAAAGCATTTCCCAAGTTGACATAAAACATTGACTTAACTCATGAAAATCAATGCCAATCAAACCTAACATGTCAACCCAAAATGTAATTAAGGTATTGATTATAATACATCAATAATTAATTAACCATCTAGACCATGTGATCATGAAGAACCAATCGATAACTCAACCATTTAATACTGAACACAAACCAAAAGACTACCTTTCAAAAAACCATTGAGTTGGCTATCATGGTTGTAAATCTAAACTTCTCTGACCATAGTGATGCTATAGTAACAATAACACCTCCCAGTGTGCTCACAAACTCGATCGATACTCAAAACACTTTATGTTACTATCTCCATGTTAACCGATCAGAACACTTAGCATAAACTGCTTAACCTATTCATCCAGTCCATTGGTATCTTCTACCTATTCACGAAATCTAATAGATTTGTGGATCTTCCATCAATGAAAAACTCAAACTCATCACCTTAACTACAAAAACCATCATAATTATGGCAAAATATCCACTTTTTGCATTGATGAAAAAACATAGTGAAAATGATGTCACTACTATACCTCAAAACATTGATTTTTCATTGTATACTGATCACTCTCTCAATGATTTTTTCACCTTACCAATAACTCTCCCTTTGACAAAAAATGACAAAGGTACAAAAATGAACTTCAAAAAGTGAAAATAGCTTACTGATCACAACCTCTCAAAAACCTCTCTAAAATTAGCTTTTTCTATATAAAAGGTACTCTCCCATGAATTCTACAAATGTTACATGAAAATAATTTGTTCATGGATAATAGAAGATAACTTCTCTATAGCTTCAAGTGTACTCATATCAGGTATCCCAAGTGTTACCTCTACCTCTATAACATTGTGTTGCATAACATCAATTGATAGAATGAAATAGGTCTGTAACTCAAGTAATGTAGTGATCCTTGTGCCTTGTTCTCCTTGCAATGTTTTCATCTAGTGATTTAAAACCTTTATTTTTTATCCATAAGAGATATGTGAATGTGCAATAGGATCAAAAATAGAAATTAAATATTTAAACTCTTGTTGAGCTTCGTTCCTCTTCAGCTCCAAATTATGTGTCAAAAAAGAAAAATTAGAAACCTTGGCTAATAACTATCCAAATCACTTAAAATTTTTCTTTACCTAATTTACTTGAACTATAAATTTTTCTTCGGCTGATGTGTTGGTACAAAAAAATACAATAGGGTTTTTGACTACCTTGTAAAATTTTGGCATTTTGACCTCTATAAGTGCTTTTTGAGTCTTTTTGCTTGGATGCAATTCTAAAGTTTATCATGCATTTCAAGTGTTCATCACTCTTGTTTGCAATATGAAGACATCCTAGGTCATCAATTTCAAGTTTTGAGTCAGTTAGTGATGTCTTGTTTTGAGCACTTGTCCATTTTGAATTTGTTGATTCAAGTGTCATTTTGTTGTAACAAGCCCAGTTTGCATCTAAATAACTTGTATCCTTTTGTGTTGCATAGGTCACCACTTTAATAATGTTCTAAATATATATCATAGAGATGATTTTTCAAAAACCAAGCTGTTTCAAATCCATTTGATAGGTTTTCGGATTCCCCAAAGTTGGTTCTGCAGAACTGTCTAGTTTCTTTGTTATGCCCAGATTTATGAATAGTGTACTTTGAGGTCTTCCAAGTTATATCTGGTTGAATGCCCTGCATAATTGAGTTTTCCCCTATATTGATAACATGAAAGTGTACCTATTTTAAGAGTTTAAGACTTGGACCAATCCATTTAGCCACTTTGCTAGCTTGATTCCAAATCAGATTTCTGCATATTTACTGAGTTTTAAATTCAGAAAAGTTATAAAGTGTACTTGACTTTGCAGATTTCTATCGGTTGATCAGTTCACTTTCAATGCAAGTTAGTTGAAGTTTCATAATCCACATGTGAAGGTGAATCCATGTTCTGAGGTTCAAATTCTGAGGGTTCTTCTTGATTAGTTTGAGAATCAAAATTTGAAGATAGTTTGTGCAGATTGCCAGTGCTGAACATAATCAAATTTACAGAATGGTCATTTTGCAAGAGTGATAACTTTTGGTTTGAATGTTGTTTTCAAAAATTGATTATGGAACAATTATCATTACATGTAAATGTAAAATTTTGAATGATGGAGAAGTCTTAGAGCATATTTTGGTAATATTGCAATGGTGGATCTGAATGAGGTTTATGTTGATTTAACATTTGCACTGCACAATATTCTAAAATTGCTAAAGTTTGGTCAGTTGCACCTTGTACCTGAAATTGAATCTGGCAAAGCCCTTTTGCATGCATAATCAGTGTGGATGAATGAATCACTTTTCCAAGTGAAGGCTCTTCAGGATTTGATCCAGTATCTTTCTGATTGGCATTTATGGCAGGGTTTGCATGAATTTGATTACTTCAATTCATAGATTAAATGAGCTAGCCCACTTTGAATATTATTATCTTTTTCCCCTGATCTTTTTAAGAAAATCCAGTTAATGATCATTTCTCAGATGCTAGAGATGAATGTGCCTTCATGTTCCCATGCTTGGAAAGTGTTATTCAGTCAGTTTTCAAGGATCGTACCAGAGCTACTAGCCATTAGTGAGTTTAGTTTGCAAAAATATAAAAATTAATTATAAATACGCCAGTTGGATGCTTTATGGTGTAATTGAAAAATGGTTTATATTTATGAAGTGAAAGCATATATGAGGCATTTGAAATTTATGATAGAGGACAAGAGTGTTAGTGCATATGAATGGAGGTGAGTTAAATGAAGAATCAATGCTTGGAATAAGATATAAATCTATAAACTTTCAAGTATGTGCATTGGTAGGAGTAAGGACCAAAGAGTCAGCATTAAAAGCATAGCCTAGGAAAGTATTGGAGCATGGGATTTAAGTTTTTCAAAAAAAAAACATTAGAAACTTTACAAATGTACTGAGTATTACAAAGAAAAGTCAATATGCAAGAGTTTATGAAGGATTCTGAAGTTTTTGAAGTGCTATGCATTGCCTTTACTGGAAACAGAGGAGGAAAGCTTTTGAATACAAACCATAACATATGCATTTTGGCACAACATTGGATGGGAAGTTTTTTTAAAAAAATTGAAGAAAAAAAAATACAAATGGAGTAAGGAGGATTGCATGCGTAGCAATTTGGGGATTCTTAAAGATTTTAAATAAACTGCAAACCCCAAGTTGGAGTGTGCAACAATTTGGTAGAGGCATAAAAAAAACATTTAAACACTTTCAAACTGCAAAGTGTTGGAGGGTACACATGACTTGGTGGAGGGGTTTTAAGGTTTTAAAAATATTAAAAATTTCCAAACACCAATCCCATACAGTTCCCTTGCGCACTTAGTGGTGGAGGTAAAGTTTTTAAAACATTACAAATACATAACAGAAAAAACAAATACACACAGTATGGGGCGCGCAACATCTACATGAGGCTTTAAAAGTTGGAAAAAAGCACAGAGCATATATACCACATTCACTGGGATTGGGGAGTTTCTAGTATTTATATACTAAAGTTCTTGCATTATGAAATGAATAAGAAGCCAAGAAGCCACTTGGCGGGCCCCTTTGCTGGACGACTTAGTGCACAGGTGGGCCCTATAATTTTGAACTAAAATGTAGCAAGTACTTTAAAAACCAAACACATTTATTACCACATTGGCCCGGCTGAAGAAATTCAAAATGTTTATAAGGAAGAATGCAAGTATATACAATTTTGAAGTAGAGCAAGAGTTTCCCTTCATGCACACATGCAAGAGGCCAAGTGGTGCATTGGGAAGTGTGTATAAGTGACAAAGATGGAATTTTGCAGACAAGTGGTGAATTTGACAGATGGCTTGGAGGACACATGGCACAAGCTCATGAAGTTAGGAGATGGTTAAGAGATAAACGCTAGGATTTAGAGACTTAGAGACCAACCGCTAGTTAACTACCACACAGTCACGAGATGCTGAATCAGACCGCCAAGACTTAGCGACTAACTGCCAGATTGACCACGCGTGAATTATCCAGAGTTAACCGTGGTTAGTGAAATTTCTCAGACACCTGGAGAATTCATTTTTCAGAGCTAATTGAAGTCAAGGTGCAGTCAAAGTATTGTGTAGTTAAGACTTATAGAGACTAGAGGTTGTCTCCAAATCTCAAGAGTTAACCATGGTTAGTGAAATATCTTAGAGTTTTAGAGACTCATTGTGCAAAGTAACCACAGTTAAGGTATGCTCAGAAGCATGGTCAAGTTAAAAGTTCATAGAGGCCTAGAGACTAAGATTAATCTCCAAGTCTCCAAAAGAAACTCCAGTTTAGAAAATCCTCTGGAGATCTAGAGACTACTGTAGTCTCCAAGTAAACTCAAGGTTAAGAAAAAGTCTCAGAGACTTAGAGACTAGTGTAGTCATGAAGTCTCTACAAGAACACAAGTTAGATGAGTTAAATACAAGTCAAGGAAATCCAATAAAGATGTGACAAGTGTCAAATTCTTGTGGAATCTAAGCAAAAAATGTAGAAAATGGAGATTTCAAAGAGGATAAAATGCATAGGTTTTCAAAATTTGAAAGATTTTATAATATCACTATATATACAAAATATTAGGAGATTTAAGTCAGATTTGAGAGAATGAAACAAAATATAAAATATTAAAATATTGGGAAGATATTAGGGAAATGATATTTTCCTATAGTCTTGTGCAATGTTATTTTTGCAAAAACTTGAAAACATGCATTGCCGGAGGGTTTTTGTATTAGATTTTCAAACCAGATTTTCTCAAAGAAAGATCAGATTGGAAAATATTTCTCAAGGACTAAAGATCAGATTTTAAAAGTCATACATGTGTAGAGGATAAGATCAGACATTGAAAAGAGGCAAAATTAGATTTTGAAGACTTTGAAAGGGAAAATTTGATCAAATTTTGAAACCACCGATTGAGATAAGATTCAGATTTTTTACAAAGTGAGTTCAGATTTTAGAGGAGAAAAGAAGGAATAAGTGCAAATCTGTTTTGAGAGGACATGTGTTTATTAAGCATGAGTTTTAGGTTTTTCTCTCTTCTATATATATTCTTTACTTTTTTTAGTTTTGGTGGTTGTTGTCCCTATCTTCTGCTCTGTTGTAGGGGTTTTAGACTATGTTCTGCCTCTTTGCAAAAAGTTTCAGAGCAGGCTTCCAATTTGGATATCTTTTGTAATACATTTTCTCTCTTATTTGCATAAAAAATGTTATGATCTCCTTGTTGTTTCTGGGAAGAACATTATTGTAAATAGTTTCTTTATGAATGAATATTAGCATTGTTGTTTATGATATCAAGTTGTCTCCATTTTGTTCTGAAATCACATAAAATAGGGCATCAAGGGTGTTTTAGTTTTGTCTTTTGATTGATTAGCAATAGATTTATTTAAAGGATACCTTTGATATAAGTTTTTTTTCAGATTTGTATGAGTTGGGATATCAAGGATATTGCCAATATTGTCTTTCTAGTGAATGCTGGTTATGTCCTGTTTATTCCAAGGTCTCTTTCAAGGAGAGGGTTAAATTCTTTGAGTAGAAAGTTGCATATATGAACACACAGGTGGATCAATAAGTAGAACTTGATTGATACAATTTGTTTTATGTAAGGCATATAAATACATCAGACAAAGCTATTTTCCCTTTGTTCATAATCTCTTTGCAAGTGTCTGTTTGACTCTGTTGCCCATAGGATAAGGCACTGGTCTATGAGAGATTTGGAATTATTTAGAGATCCATACATAAAAATCATAATTGAAAAACCATTTCCATTCCATGTTTTTAAGAGTCAAGTTTACACTTGTTTTTAGACTTACTTTAAGTAAGTAGAATATTGTATAAGATTCGAGGAAATATTAAGGTATTTGCTACCTAAAGAGTCTGAAAAACTATTCCATAGTTATATATCTACAAGCATGTTGTGGTCAGAAAGGAGTCATGTATGTGCAGATAAGGCAATACCTACTTGAGTGATGTGGAGCTCGAAGAAGAAGGAGGATATTATCTAATCCTCATAAATTAGGCTTTGTCTTGCTAGAATTAGTGATTGGGAGTCATAGAGTTGATCAAGTTATTAATTTGTATTTTGATTCAGCAAGAAAAAGACCTAACACATTGGCGACTCTACTGATTAGCGAGTTTAAAATACAATTTTCCTTACTTTGCTAAATTATCCCAGAGTCTTGTTATAGAGTCGTGTTCTACAAAGAAACATTCCTCAAATTTTGTAAAGTGAGTCAAGTCTATTTTGTCTGTCATTGCAAAGTGTCTGAAAGACCAAATTTATTGAAGAAATATTCATATAGTCTCACAAGTGGTGAGTGGCGACTCTGATTTCTCTGATTTGCACCAGTGTGCATATTTTAAGAAAGACTAAACAAGAAAAAAGAGTTGGACTTGAACTGAAGAGGCAACATGTTTTTGGGCTCTAATGACTGAGAGGATTTCATTAAAAACTCTATTTTGGAGATGTATGTAAGCTACTAATTTGAAGAAGGCCAGAGTTGGGAAAGAGATCTTAGTTATTCAAATCTTTTCCTATGTAAAGAGGTTGTGGCTCTAAAAAAATTTGAAGGTGATTTGGAGGTGACTTCAAATCAATTAATTTGTAGCAGCTTTATCATACTCCAGGTATTTTTATTTTCCTTGGATAATTCTTTATTCCATGAAAATGAGTTATACATGTTTTCCCTATTAAGTTGTCAGCACTAAGTTAAGAGGGAAGAGAGAGGCAGTTTGTAGTTATTCTACTTGTTAAGATGTCACAACTATATTGGGTTAGGTTGTGTAATGCTATAAATTTTGAAGATATCCTAGGATACCCAAATCCTATTCCATCAGTAGTCAAGGATTGTTTGCCTAAATTTATTGGTTTGCATGAGCAATCAACTAAGGAGCATATAAGAAAGTTTGTTGATTTTATAGATGATCTTGGCATCAGTCATGAGGATGTATTAATCAACCTCTTTGTAATATCTCTAATTGAAGATGCTAGGGATTGGTTCAAGGAATTACCTCATGGTTCAATAGGATCTATGGCTGAGTTAGAGGATTGTTTTGTTGAGAAATATGGTGATAGGCAGGACAATGATTATCATGACATGTCTAAATCTTAAAACCCTTTATCAAAATTTGAACTTGTTCATGCAGAAATAAAAGTGTTAAGACAAAACATTCAAGAGAGGGTTGTTAAAACATTGCAAGAAAATATGATCAGAAATTTGAGTGAGTCCCAATATTATTTCTACATGAGGTTTTCTAATAAAATTAAGGAGTCTAATATCCATTTCTATCCTCAGGAGTTTGTTTGGGATAATTTATTTGTGGAACTTTGTTTTCCTGATTCAATAAATTTGTCAATCTCTGAGAGGGTGGAAATTATTTGGCATACTATGAAATGGATGGAGCATGTAGAATTTTTTTCCTCTAAAGACATATCTGAAGTTGAGTTTAGTGATATTGAATCTAAAAATATTGAAGATGCTAAATATGAATCTAGTTATGTTGATGAGGCTGAGTCTAGTGATATTCAATCTAATTATTAGGATTATGATGATGAGTCCACTTATGATGAAAAGTTTTGTTGATTATGATACTGATATGAACTTTGTGAGCAGCAAGACAATGAAAATGTTTTGTGTGGACAACAAGATGATAACTATGATGCAGATGTGAGTGTCTGTAGTGATTTCTTTTCACAAGATGATATTGTTTGAGAGATCTCACTCCATGATTCTGATAAGGAAGAAATTTTCAGCATCAAGCAAGAAGTTAATGAGGATAAACAAGATTGCCAATCCTTGCTGAGCAGTGAGAAAATCTCATATTTTTTAATTGCTGATTTTCAGAGGTATGTATAAGAAAATGAATCTCAAACTTCATGCCCTATGGATATAAGTTTTGATATTGATGAATTTGTTGTGGGTGTGAAAAATTACAATAATAGTGTTGATTGTGAGAGTGTATCAGAGATGAGTATAAATGATGACAGTTGTTCACTTCATAGTGAACTAATTTCAGAATTATTGTCTTATGAATATCTCAAATTTTTAGGGAAAGATAGATTTGAATCTCAACACTTCACACACATTGAGTTTGATAAATAATATGTATCATATTTTCAGATTCTTGATATTTACATTTTTTATTTTCCTTGTACTCCCATGTCACTAAGACACAAAACAATTCAATATGATATGTCAGACAATGAAAGTATCA
>MU225293.1:8414694-8431209 GCA_018584345.1 Thuja plicata | reverse complement strand
TTTGAGTACTGATCACCTTCTGTGATTGATATGGCTATTCTGCTCCTTTTTCTGACCTTGCAAAAATACTCTGCTCTGCTGCCTTATTGCAGTCTCTGCTTATTACTCTTATTTCACACACTTTTTCACATTTCAAATGGTATATTACAATACATATATATATCGTTCTCATATTTACAATTTACAAGGTCGGCCATATACAAATAAGTAAAATAAGATAAGATTATTTCTAAGTCGGCCTTTCATGAGTAAACAAAATATTATTGAGTCGGTAGAAGCTCAGGTTCCTCAAGCTAGCTCGGCGATCTTCTGATACTCGGCATCCACTACAATACTCGGCATCGTCATGCTCTCGATAAGAGTAGAGGCTCGGTCCATACTAGTCCTGAAGTGTAGCTTGGAACTCGGTAGCCACTGGTGACTCGGTAGCTATAGTATCACTCGGTAACCGCTGGTGACTCGGTGGTAACTGACTTCTCGGTTGGCCTCAACTGATGGCTCGGTAGTTACGGTGAAGCTCGGTGACTACCGTCTGCTCGGTGCATGTTGCTCTTCTCGGTAAACACTGCTGAACTGTTCATATGCTCGGTGACCACTGTTCTGCTCGATATTAACTGTTTAACCGCTGAGCTTTACAATGTGATTACTGAATGCTCGGTATAAGCTGTGAACTGAGTGATGAGCTCGGTAAGCATACAGAATCGAATAGGTGTTTTCACTGATGACAAATATAACATAATTCCAACAAGAGACTCTAGATATAATGTTGACCACTAATTGGGATAGTTTTCTAGATTTGAAATTTTTTTCAGATTCTGAATTTTCTAATGAACCATTAAAAAATAATCCTCCAGGTGCTCAAGTTTCACATGCTTATAATGAATGTATTAATGTTTTACCTCCCACCCACCAGTAAGTTTTGGATTTGTATAATGCTGATACTTTGCAAGAAGGTATTGAAGAGGATTCTAATATGAATATACAAGACACTTTCAAGATGCAGGATGGTAAACCTTTTGAGAAAAAGAGTATTAATTATAATATGGATTTTCCATTGTTTGATAGTGAAGATGTTGAATCTACTCCTTTTGATAATCTGATTTATCTCCTCTTGAAAAAATTCATACTCACTTGTATAAGATCCCTGATGTCTATGATGAGCTTAACTTTAATGTTTTCAGATTGTTTCTCCTTATCTTTTGAAGAATGAGACAGATCATGTCTCAAGTGACGAATGTTCTCAGTATTTGCATAAGGTTTTGTATGCTGATTTCTTCTTTGATATGTAAACTATTGATGTGAATGGATTTAACAATGCTAACTCAAGTAATCTGGCATATTTTGAGTGCTTTACTTTCCATCAAGGTGATGATTATCAGAGATGTGGCACGAAACTAGGCATTACTGATTATTGCATTGAATCTCAGTTTTTGCTAACTAATGAATGTATCATGCATATGTCACATACTTTTCATAATTTGTATCATTTACACTTTAGTTCTCAAATGGATTATGATGATATTTTTTATCTTGAGCTAATGGATGATGAAAATAAGATTGATGAGATGCATGAAAGTGATAATTTCAGCTTATCTCTTATTTATGAAGATGAAAACCAGGTGTATGATAGAGGTTAGAGCTGATCTCATTTTAGGGGCTTCAAGCCTCTTGTAGATAATGTGCACATTGTATAGTTTCTTTCCCTTTCATTTTTGTGGAATGTTTTCTTTCAATAAGAGGTTCCCAGTTTTTGAGAAGAGATGTCAGTGAAAAGAAGAAAGAGAAAGGAGAATATCTGATTTGAAATTTCAAGGGTAGTCTTCTTATTCCATGAAATTCTAAAATTTCTCTACATGCCCACATGGGGCACACATCCATAGTCAAAGCCACTGTTGGTACTCAAAAATATAATAGGGTTTTTGAGTACCTTGTAAAAATTTTATATTTTGACCTCTATGAGTGCTTTTTTCTGGATGCAATTCTGAATTTTATCATGCATGTCAGGTGTTCATCACTCTTTTTTGGCATATGAAGACATCCCATGTCATCAGTTTCAAGTTTTGATTCAGTTATTGATGTCTTCTTTTGAGCACTTGTCCATTCTGAATTTGTTGATTCAAGTGTCATTTTGTTGTAACAAGCCCAGTTTGCATCTAAATAACTTGTGTCCTTTTGTGTTTCATAGCTCACCACCTTGGGAATTTTTAAAATAAATATCATAGATCTTATGTTTCAAAACCCAAGCTATTTTAAATCTATTTGATAGGTTTTTGGATTCCCCAAAGTTGGTTCTATAGAACTGTCTAGTTTCTTTGTTATGCCCAGATTTCAGAATAGTGTACTTTGAGGTCTTCCAAGTTGTATCCGGTTGAATTTCTTGCATAATTGAGTTTTTCCATGTATTGCAAACATGAAAATGTACCTATTTAAATAATTTTAGACTCGAACCAATCCATTTAGCCACTTTTCTAGCTTGATTCCAAGTCAGATTTTTGCATATTTACTGAGTTTTAAATTCAGAAAAGTTATAAAGTGTTGACTTTGCAAATTTTTACTGGTTGATCAGTTCACCTTCAGAGCAAGTTATTTGAAGTTTCATAATCCACATGTGAAGGTGAATCCATGTTCTGAGGTTCAAATTCTGAGGGTTCTTCTTTATTAGTTTTTGAATCAAAATTTGAAGACAGTTTGTGCAAATTGCCAGTGCTGAACAAAATCAAATTTATAGAATGGTGATTTTGCAAGAGTGATAACTTTTGGTTTGAATGTTGTTTTAAAAAACTGATTGTGGCACAATTTTAATTACATGTAAATTTACTATTGTTAATGGTGGAGAATTCTTAGAGTATATTTTGGTAATCTTTCAATGGCCGGTCCAAATGAGGTTTATGCTGATTTAGCATTTGCACTTGCACAGTATTCTAAAATTGCTAATGTTTGGTCAGTTGCACCTTGTACCAGAAGTTGAATCTGGTGAAGCCCTTTTGCATGCATAATTAGTGTGGATGAATGAATCACTTTTCCAACTGATGACTCTTCAGGAGTTAATCCAGTGTCTTTCCTATTGGCATTTATGGTAAGGTTTGCGTGAATTTGATTACTTCAAGTCACAGATTGAATGAATTAGCCCACTTTGAATATTATTATCTTTTTTCCCTAATATTTTTAAGAAAATCTAGTTGATGATCATTTCTCAGATGATGGATATGAATGTGCCTTTTGGTTCCCATGTTTGTAAAGTGTTATTCAGTCAATTTTCAAGGATTGTTCCGGGAGCTACTGGCCATTAGTGAGTTCAGTTTGCAAAAATGTAAAAAATAATTATAAATACGCCAGTTTGATGCTTTATGGTGTAATTGCAAAATGGTTAATATTTATTAAGTGAAAGCATATCTGAGGCATTTCAAATTTCTAATAGAGGACAAGAGTGTTAGTGCATATGAATGGAGGTGATTTAAATGAAGAGTCAACGATTGGAATAAGATATAAATCTATAAACTTTCAAGTATGTGCATTGGCAAGACTAAGGACCAAAGAGTCAGCATTAAAAGCATAGCCTAAGCAAGTATTTGAGCATGGGATTTAAGTTTTTTTTTTTTTTTAAAAACATTAGAAACTTTACAAATGCATTGAGCATTACAAAGAAGAGTCAATATGCAAGAGTTTTCGAAGGATTATGATGTTTTTTATGTGTCATGCATTGCCTCTGTGGGAAACAGAGGAGGAAATATTTTGAATGCAAACCATAACATATGCATTTTGGTGCAACACTCGATGGGAAGTTTTTCAAAATATTTTAAAGAACATAAAATAGAAATGGAGTAAGGAGGATCGCATGCACACCAATTTGGGGATTTTTAAAGATTTTAAATAAAATGCAAACCATATGCTGGAGTGCACAACAATTTGGTAGAGGCATAAAACTAAAAACATTTAAACACTTTCAAACTGTAGAGTGGTGGAGGGTACGCATGACTTGGTGGAGTGGTTTTAAGGTTTTAAAAACATTACAACATTACAGACACCAATCGCATACAGTTTCCTTGTGCACTTAGAGGTGGAGATAAAAATTTTTAAAAATTAAAAATACATAACAACAACATCAAATGCATAGAGTATGCAGTGCACATCATCTACATGAGGCTTTAAAAGTTGGAAAAAAGCACATAGCATATATCCCACATTCACTGGGATTGAGGAGTTTCTAGTATTTATATACTAAAGCACTTGCATTATGTAATGAATAAGAAGCCAAGAGGACCCTTGACGGGCCCCTTGGCTGGTGGACTTAGTACCCAAGTGGGCCCCATAATTTTGAACTAAAATGCATAAAGTACTTTAAAAACTAAAGGGATTTAGTCCCACATTGGCCTAGCTGAAGAAAATCGAAATGTTTATAAGGAAGAATACAAGTATATACAAATGTGAAGCAGAGCAGGAGGCTCTCTTCACGTGCACATGTAGGAGGCCAAGTGGTGCATTGGGAAGCATGTACGGGAGACAAAGATAAAATTTTGCAGACAAGTGGTGAATATGATAGATGGATACATGTGACACAAGGTCACAAAGTCGGGTGATGGTTAGGAGATAACCACTACATTTTAGAGACTTAGAGACTAACTGCCATTTAACCACCATGCAGTCACGAGATGCTAAATCAGATCGCCGAGACTCGGTGACTAACTACCAGATTGACCACGCGTGAAGTCTCCAGAGTTAACCATGGTTAGTGGAATTTCTCAGAGACCTGGAGACTTCATTGTTCAAAGATGTTTTTAGTCAAGGTTTGGTCAAAGAATGGTGTGGTTAAGACTTATAGAGACTAGAGGTTGTCTCCAAATCTCTAGAGTTAACCATAACTAGTGAAATTTCTTAGAGATTTAGAGACTCATTGTGAAAAGTAACCATGGTTAATGTATGGTCAAAAGCGTGGTCAATTTAAAAGTTCATAGAGACCTAGAGACAAAAGGTTAATGTCCAAGTCTCCAAAAGAAACTACAGTTTAGAAAATCCTCCAGACATCTAGAGACTAATGTAGTCTCTAAGTCTCCAAGTAAACTCAAGGTTAAGAAAAATTCTCAGAGACTTAGAGACTAGTGTAGTCGCAAAGTCTCTAAGAGAAAAAGAGTTAGATGATTTAAAGACAAGTCAAGGACATCCAATCAGGATGTGACAAGTGTCAAATTCTGGTGGAATCTAAGCAAAAAATGCAAAAAATAGAGATTTCTGAGAGGATAAAATGCAAAGGTTTTCAAAATTTGAAAGGTTTTACAATATCATTATATATGCAGAATATTAGGAGATTTAAGTCAGATTTGAGATAATGAGACAAAATTTAAAATATTATAATATTGGGTAGACATTAGGGCAATATTATTTTCCTATAGTCTTGTGCAATGTTATTTCTGCAAAAACTTGAAAACATGCATTCCTAGAGGGTTTTCGTAATCAGATTTTCAAACCAGATTTTCTCAAAGAAAGATCAGATTGGAAAAAAATTTCTCAAGGAATGAAGATCAGATTTTAAAAGTCGGACATGTGTAGAGGATAAGATCAGATATTGAAAGGAGGAAAAATCAGATTTTGAAGACTTTGAAAGGGAAAATATGATCAGATTTTGAAACCACCGATGGAGATAAGATTCCATTTTTTAGAAAGAGAGTTTAGATTTTAGAGGAGAAAAGAAGGAATAAGTGCATATCCATTTTTAGAGGAGGACAAGTGTTTATCAAGCATGATTTTTAGGGTTTTTCTCTCTTCTATATATATTCTTTTCTTTTCTCAGTTTTGGTGGTTGTTGTCCCTGTCTTCTATTTTATTGTAGGGGTTTTAGACTATGTTCTGCCTCTCTGCCAGAAGTTTCAGAGTAGGCTTCCAATTTGGATATCTTATGTAATAAATTTTCTCTCTTCTTTGCATAAAAAGTGTTATGATTTCCTTGTTGTTTATGGGAAGAACATTATTGTAAATAGTTTCTTTATGAATGAATCTCAGCACTATTTTTTATGATATCAAGTTGTCTCCATTTTGTTCTGATATCACATAAAATATGGCATCAAGGGTGTTTTAGTTTTGTCTATTTATTGATCAACAATAAAGTTATTTAAAGGATAGTTCTATGATTTAAGATTTTTTTTCTGATTTTAATGATTTGGGATATGAAGGATATTTCCAATCTTGTCTTTCCATTGGATGATGGTTATGTATTGTCTATTCCAAGGACTCTTTCAAGGAGAGGGTTAAATTATTTGAGTAGAAAGTTGCATATTTGAACACATAGGTGGATCAATAAGTAGAACTTGATTGATGCAATTTTTTTTATGTAAGGCATATAAACACATCAGATAGAACTTGATTGATGCAATTTGTTTTATGTGATATTAATTGGTCCTTGAATCACCTCAATATCCTCTTATGTAAGTTCATCGTTGTATTCTTCATTAGGAATCTCCATCTCCTTTCTCTTTTTCTTGTAACTTGAACTTCCACTTAAGTCCAATTTCATTTTTATTGAATGTGATGCTACATGAACTTCATATTTCTTCTCAACATCACCAGTATGTCCAACATTATCAGTTGCAACAAATTTCACCATTTTTGCAACACTATCATTTTGTTCTTCATCTTTACCTTGTACATCTTTAGCTTCAATAGTAGGAGCCTTTTTTGGTGTATCAAAACATAAATCTCCTATAATTCCTTCTATTACTTGTTTAGTAGAGATAAATTCATCTACTGTCACCTCCTCTTGAGTAGTTTTTACTAGTTCATGTTCTTTCAATTTCTCCTTCATGATGTGAAACATCTCATCATGGACTGCCTGAGATTCACCAACTAATATTTTTTATACTCTATTTCTTGTTCTGAATCTAGGTCTTATTGGATCAATTACAATTTTTGCATCTTTAATAGGCAATTCAGGATTCAATAGGATTAATGATTTCTCCATCATTTCTTTTTCTTTCTTCATAGAATGTCTCAACCTAGCATCAATCTTCTAGTAAATTGATTCAAGTATCATCTTATGTAGCTCACTAATTCCTCTACAAAACTTATGCAAACTAAATACAATAACATCTTCTATATTTTTTTTATTTGCATCATCAAAGTTCTCATACCATTGATTTGCATCAATTACACTACCATTTTCCCTTATACCTTCTACTATGGTATAAGTAGTCAAAATTCTCAAAGTATTAGGATCAACTAACTTTTTAATTTTCATGCCAACAACCTTATATTTTTTCCCACTAGCCTCCAACTTTTCTTTCTCTTTGTCTGAATCAATTTTGGATTCTTCTTCTTCATGAGTATCCTTCTTTGTACTTTTGTCTTTTGAATCTTTATAACTAGATAATTTTCATTTCTCCCTCTTGTAAGTTATTTTTCTTTCCATAGGTGTCTCCATTTTTCCTTTTCCATTTCCTTTTGCATTGTGGAACTTCTAGTAATTCCTCCTTATGCCTTATCAGTTGTAGGAGCTACAACCTCTACCTCTTCTACTTTTCCAATAGTAACAAAAGACCCTACCTCTTTAGTCACATAATTGTTCCTAATTTTATCCATCATGTCCTTTGTAATTCCACTCTTCTTCCTTAAATCATCAACTTGTTTCCTCACTCTTCTCTCTATTATAGGTGCCTTCCACTGTGAGTGAATTTTCAAATAGGTTTGTTCATAGGTACCAAACCTAGGAGTACTAACATCGATTGGCTTAGATAGTAAATCGTTGGCATGAAGTGATACAATATCACCATCTACCTCATAACCCATTGGTAAAGCCCAATAATTCCTTGGTTGAACTGCCTACAACATACATGCATTGGTATCCACAATAAAACATATATAATCTTTATGATTTTCTACAATACATGTTGGGATCCTCTCTCTCTTATGCATTCTTTTATGTCAATATTTAAGATAACCTCACATAGTACTATCAAACTTATTTCCTAACATATTTATAAACTCCATAGTCTATACTATTGTATGTCTATCAGTCGACCACTGAATCTCACCAATACCAAGAAATTGATTCTGCAAGTAGAAAAATACACATACTAGAAATGAACCATACTTGAATGATTATCTCTTATCCATATTAATCCTCTCCATGTTAAAAAATAACTGAATTATCCTAACCTCACATAGGTCATACTATGCATTCTCCTTCACCATCCAATATGCATCATGAATACCACCACCGGACACACTGTTTAATCGGCTCAATTGATATATAATTTGTACTGGATCACCATAGAAGAAAAATTCACCTCATTATCTTAAAAATAATTGACCCTCATGGAAAGTTGATTTTTTTTTACTTCTTTAGGCGAGTGACCTCAGCAGTAGGTATTGTTCTCAAAAAAGGTACATCACACATCATGAACAACCCTATCACCCTGTGAATAATCTCTTTCATAATATAATGTGGTCTATCAATCCACAAGAACTGATCATGAACATGAATGAGTACATATCCAATTGATTTGGTTTTAAACTCATTAGGTTGGTCAACAACATATTGAAAACCATTATCTATCAAATGGTTGTGTTCATCCTTCAATCCAGATTCATTACATGGTTCAGTAAGTGTATTGAAGATAGCACTGGAACCAAGATCCTCAATCTTACAATGAACAAATGATCTTACATCCTTAGTCAATAACACACCATGAGGTATCAAGGAAAAAGCACCAATGAGATCATTTTATACCGCCTTCAGAGGGTGTAACTTGAATACTAGCCTCAGATACTCTGTAATCTCAACCAACATAGGGATGGCTACAATGGAAACAATGAGAAATCACTCAAGGATCCTCCAAAACACAGAAAGATAACATTTTGTTCATCAATACGGGTTCTAAAACCAATATTTCAATTCAAGCATGAACTCACAACCTTCAAATCATAAATACTTCAAATCACTTAAGAAATGCTCGCAAGTGCACTGCTTAGCTCATAGAATTTAATGTAACAGATGAACTTCACTTTTACCCTTATAACATCTCAATTCCAAGCAATAAATGAAAATTGTCAAATAGTGCCTTTAACCGGTCTCAACACTTAGAACACAAAGTGCCACTATTCTATTAATAAAACCATTATGTGGTCACATGGAATTATGTGTAATACAACATTCTTCATCAAATTCTTCCATAACATCAATAGGCATCTAAATATGCTGATAAATATTACCGCATAGACAACTTAGGGAATATGTTATAGATCTTACTTGGTTTTATCTCCCTAAGACAATATTTTATGACTTAGTCTGATGATGAATTCTCCACATTAACTAAATTTATGGATCTCTCAGCCAATTTAGATGATTTCAGTTCACATCTCTTTACCCATGTATCCTTCGTCTACTTTCTAATTCCTTCAACATCTACAATCTTCTTCCATCTATCATTCGCAAGCCTATTCACTGGTTGACCTCAAGTGATGTTCTTCTTAGCTCTACAAGGTCTAGAAAGGTGTCCAATATTATTGCAATAGTAACAACCATACCTAGTTTTTTCAATGGTCCATCATTCCCTTTAATGGTTCTCATCTTGCAATTCAGTGATGTGTGTCTAAAATTATGACAGGTAGAAAAAGTAAAATTTAATCAATTTCATTTTCTATTAGGGCTCTTTTAGTTGGAATTATAAGGCCTTTGATTATTTATTCTATCCCTACACTCATTATCATTATGACAATACTTATTTGAGTGATAAGAGTTACCTTGAAAAACTTTACCAGCATTGTAACTGTAATCACTTGAAATTGGTCTAGCCAAAGAAATTGTCCTAAATGCTAATCAAAAGTTCCAATCTCATAATCATTATCAAATCAACCTAATCTTAAAAATAATTGTGTAATTAAGTTGCATCATTTTAATTACATAATTCATCAATAATTAAACATCAATGATCATTCAACAAGGACCATTCATTAATTAATACTCCTAGCTATTTAATTGAATCAAAACCAAAAATCCCATGGCTAGTGATATTAATTAAAGTGATTTAATTAATTGTCCTATAATATAATCAAATCACAGAGGTTAAAATCAATTAAATTAAACCAATGAGCTTTCATCACATGGATCACTCAGGGTCATGATCTCAACCACTCAATGTGGATCAATCTCAACCATCCAATTCAAAATTTGAATCTTTCCCTACAAGGAAATTTTTATAAAATTAACCTCGTCAATTCTATTATCAAGCTAGCTCCTCATTTGCATAGACATAACGCTACTTTCATTTCTATCTAGATTTATCACATATTACATGCTATCAATTTGTATCTAGATCATCAATTCTATCTCAAATTTGCATTAATCTAGATACATTCTTAATTGAATCTTCCATGTTATGATTGTCCATTCATTGATATAATATTCTAATTCAGAAAGCACTAATAATTAGATTACAATCTTCATGATTAGGAATAAATAATTCAATTTCAATCAGTTTTATGTGTTTTTAATTTATTTGATTTGATTAACCAAATGATGTAATGAGTTATTGAGTGTTGTGTGCAGATATTTGCATTATATACATTTCACACATCACAGTAACCATCAAATATTCCATAAGAATTACCAAATCTGGAAGTAGGTGCACTAGGTCTATTAGGTCTAAATCTACAAACATTACCAGCATGTCCTTCTTTGTGACAATTGAAACATACTAGTTTATAACTCCTCTTACTATATTTTTTGTTGTTCATCTTAGGTGCTAACTCTCCTTGAGAATGGCTCTTCTTTGTACTAGATGACTCACCATTTTCAAATTTAGAAAACCCTAGACCTTGTTTCTCACCATTTGTCCTTTTTCAGGAGAGTTGTTCATCAATATTAGTAGAACTCTTATTAAACTTGTCCAAAAAATCGTTAACTTTCTTCAACTCTTCTCTCAAATTTTCATTCTCATTCCTCAAATTCTCATTTTCTCTTATCACATTAGCATTTTCCTCATTCGAATCATATAGGTGCTCCTACAAAAAATA
The DNA here is from genome assembly GCA_018584345.1 of Thuja plicata. Classification (NCBI taxonomy): domain Eukaryota; kingdom Viridiplantae; phylum Streptophyta; class Pinopsida; order Cupressales; family Cupressaceae; genus Thuja; species Thuja plicata. The sequence goes on along the minus strand of MU225293.1, from coordinate 8,420,208 downwards.
AAATTATGTTTAAATACCTGAATAGCTCATCCTCTTTAGCCATTAGGGTTTCATCTTTGTCTTTAAGGGCACTCTCTACAACTTTCTTAGCCTCATCACAAGTTTTCCTTACTTTTAACTCTCCACTCATTCTCATTGAGAATTTTTCCATCTCCGTTTGCATGCTCTTCTTTTCTTGATTCAGTTTGTCCAACACCTTATGCATTTTCTTGTTGTCCTTAGCTAGTTTCTCATTCTCCAATGTCGTAACTTCAACCTTAGATTCATTAGATCACCTCTACTCATATATATGTTTAATAAGATCTTTAATTTCATACAAATGCCCAACCAAATGTTGTCTCTTAGCCCTAGAAATCTTCAACCAGTCTTAACTTTCTCAACCATATCTTGAGCCTCTACAAATTGTCTTTTATAAAATTCCATGTATTCCATGAGGATCTCACCCAAGATGTTAGGCTTCTTTAAGGAAACTATGCTTTGATACCAATTATTAGTACATAAAAGCAATGGGGGTGGGGGGGGGGGGGGTTTTGAATTAGTGTAAATAGGTAATTAACCAATTCAACTAATAATTTGATAAGTCTTTTAACTATGTAGTAGAAGTAAAACAATTTAAGCATCCACACAACATAACAAATAACACCACTATTTTTCATGTGGAAACCATTGTGAGAGGGAGAAAAATATGGTGGGGATGACACACATATTCTCTTCACTGTAGTAAAAAGAGTCTCCCTCTTAGAAGCTTACAATACCTTATTAGGGGCCCACTTGGTTAGAAGTGACTAGTACCTTGTTAGAAGTACAATGATACTTTATAGGATCTACCTTGCTAGATGATTTATAAATCCTTCTTAGAAGTCACCCTATTAAAGGATTTATACAAAATACCTATTAAATTCCACCCTGTTAAGGCATTTAACCTACTAACCTATTAGAGTTAGCCTTGAGTAATGAACTCAAATAATTGTTCTAGGAGTTACACTACTTGCTTGCCAAATCCAATCTAATCTCTAAACTCTTGGCACATTGATTTTCCTCTATCTCTGATCGTAACCACTAATTACACCATCACATACCCTAAATCATATAATTTAGCTTTCCTTTATATTGTTGTTCCTAGGTTCGTTAAAAAATACAAAAATTCTTAAGTCGACACAAAACATTGACCTAACTCATGAAAATTAGTTTCAATTAAACCTAATATGTCAGTCCAAAATGTAATATAGGTATTAATTACAATACATCAATGATTAATTAACCACCTAGACCATCTAATCATTAGGAACTAATTGATTACTCAACCAATTCATACTGAACACAATACCAAAATACTAAATTTCACAAAACCAATAAGTTAAATGTCGGTCATAAATCTAGACTTCTCTGACCATAGTGATGCTACATTAACAACCACACCTCCCAATGTACTCACAAACTTGATTGGCACTCAATTTTTTTTTTGTTATTGTCTCCTTGTTAACTGATCAAAACACTTGGCATAAACTACTTCACCTATTCATCTAGTCGATTGGTATCTGCTACCTATTCACCAAATCTAACAGAGTTGTAGAGATTCCATTAATAAATAAATAAAACTCATCACCTTAACTAAAAATTTTATTCCTAAAGGTACAATAATACTGAGAGGGGGGGTTAATCACTATACTAATATATATACACCTTTTCTTTTCTCTAACTCAAAAAATAACATTCACAAGTTCCCTAATAGATAAGAAAATGAAACTTAATCAATTAATAAAACCACCATAAAGCATGCAATACATAACTCATAATTTTTCACGTGGAAATCCAAATGGGTGAAACCCATGGTGGGAATGATGAATCATAAATAAATTACTCTTATGAAGTATGCCCTGTTAGGAGCTTAAACTTGTTAGGAGTTTACAAAGACACTGTTAGGTGACACTCAGTTGTGGGATTTACCTATAGCCTTGTTAGGTTTTTTACCCTTTTAGGAGTAAATCTGTTATGATATTTCAAAGTCAAGTTAATGAGCCACTCTTTTAAGAGATTTACAAATAAGATTTGTTAGGATCTACCCAAATAAGGGATTTAGAATAATAAACATGTTAGGTTCTTTTGATATGGATAAATAGTAACACCTTTTCTTGACTAGATCCTCTAAAACACATTCATTCACTCACCAGATTTCTTTGGAATAATTTGGCTTGATCGCATCATCACACTAGCGATCTACACACACAAATCTTTTATTTGATGATATAAATGTAAATTCTCAATCCCTAAGTTGGACACCACCCTAAATCCTTGCAAAAAACAATTGAAATCACCTTTCAACCTCTTATCTTAGACAGATCATGCCAAAACATAAATGCCAATATACCAAAATTATCTACCAAACCCGTCATCCATAGGATAGACTCACACAAATAATTTTATCAAGAATAGTCAAACATGTTTTGACCAACTCATCCTTCATCCAGATAAAATATCTACTTTGGTAACTCAAGAACACTGTCACCTTTCCCTGAAACAACTTCTTAAACCTCAAAACATGCTTACCAATCATCCAAATCAGTTGCAGTGAAAACCATGAACTCAAAAATATATCATAAATAAAATCCTATGATCACGCCACCCAACTCATCATAGATTTGATAAATTGATGAAATCACTCATTGTAAGTCATAGAGTATTCTAGCAATTCCCCTATCATACTTCAATCAAACATAACTTACACAAATAAAACATTCAACAATTGTGATCATACGTTTATCCTATAAAGACACTCTTAGGTATCTCTTTAGAATTGTGACCCCTGAAATGACTTGAAATAGAGTGTTCATCCTTCTCACATATATGGAAACCTACTAAGAACACTAGATCAATACTTCACATCAATGACAACCCAAAAATGATCATCACAACACCAAATATGTACCATAAAACTTACCATTACATCATCAGTTATGCTAACAATCTCCCCCTTTGGCATTGATGGAAACTCAATATCTTGTAAATCAGATAATCTACTCTGCTTGTATTTTATGTTGTCAGACTATTATGTGTCTTCCCCTTTCTAACTTTCTCACTGATCTCTCTCAATTGTTAGCGTGCCACTTCTCATTACTTCTCTACCCCTTTGAAAAAAATTCAAATAAGCATACCATTGATCACAATCAGGTAATCAATACATTTACGAAAGAATTCTCTTCCTAAGGAGTATCCCCTTATTACATCAATCCTATCAATTATTTCCAATACAAAACTTTAGATTAATGCAACAACATCACTTTAATTCTTCTCAAGTAGGAGAATATCCCCCAACTTGCCTCTGAGATACTCCAATGTATCCTTAGGTAGTGGCATTTTAAAAATATCTGCAACTTTTTCCTTAGTTGGCACATATTCTAATTGCACCTCTTTCTCTTGAGCTTTCTCTCTAAGAAAATGGTACTTAATTGCAATATGCTTGGTCCTAGAGTGCATCACAAGGTTCTTGGACATGTTAATAACACCATTATTATAACAATAGATAACCATTGGTTCAGTTACCTTCTCCTTGACACCTTCCTATATCTTCTTGATCCAAGAAACATGAGTGCAATTAATAGAAGCAACAACATATTCTACCTTTGTAGTAGATTGAGAAATATAGTTTTGCTTCTTTTTTCTCCATGACACAAGTCTTTCTTCAAGAAAGAAATATCCTCCACTTGCTCTCTTCCTATCATCTACAGTACCTACCCAATCTGAATTAGTGAATACACTCAAAGTAAAACCTTCTTTGTGAGCATACCAAAGACCATAGTATTTAGTCCCTTTTAAGTATCTACAGATTCTTTTCACTGCCACCATATGAAATTCCTTAAGATTAAATTGAAATCTTGCAAAATCCCAACTACATGTGCTATATCAGATCTACTATAAACAAAATATTGCAACTTACCTATCATAGATCTAGATAAAGTTGTATTTACCTCTTTAGAATCATCTTTCCTAGATAGGGTACAACCAGACACCATTGGAGTTCCCACCGGTTTAGAATCTTCTAAGCCAGAGGTCTTTAACACTTCCCTCACATACTTTGCTTGGCTGATGTAGATTTAATCACTAAGCCGAGTTATCTAAAATCCACCAAATAATTTTATCTCTCCAAACATATAAATTTCAAATTATATCCTCATTTAATCAGAAAAATAATTGCCCATGTCATCATTTCCACCAAAAATGATGTCATCCACAAAGACTTCAGCAATCAATAATCGGTTATCCTTTTAAATCTTCAAGTAAACATTACTATCCTCACTTTTTCTCATGAAACTGATCTTGATCAGAGATTAGTGGAGTCTCTCATACCATATCCTTGGTCCCTACTTCAAACCATAAAGTTCCTTCTACATCTTGGACACCTTGTCTTCATCTTTTGATATTGCAAAACTATCAGGTTATTCTATGTAAATTTCCTCTTCCAAAATTTCATTCAAGAATGCAGATTTGATTTCCATTGGAAAAAATTTAAATATTTTGTAATCAACATATACTAGAATAATCCTTACTCATTCAAGGGTAGCTATTGGTGAAAAAGTATCTCCATAGTCCCAACATTCTTCTTGTGCACAACCCTCAATCACCATTCTTGCCTTATTTCTGACAATTACACCAGATTCATTAATTTTATTCTTGAATACCCACTTAGTTACTATAAAATGTTGGAACTATATTGAGATGATGTACTGAGAGGGGAGGGGTGAATTAGTACCTCTAAAAATTTTCTTGGTTAGCCCATTAACCCTTAGTCATCAGTTTGTAATTTATCTTATCTAACTGTTCATCTTTCTTTATGCATATGTAATCATATCATACATTCTTTTGATATGTAACAATAATAGAAACATTCATGAAAATAGATAACACATGACACAAGATATGATATCACAGAAAACTCCTATTAAGAAAGTAAAAACTATGGTGGGGATTGTTACCCAAAAACTTCACTATCTGCAGATAAGAAGGGGTCGGTTAACGCTTACAATTTGGACACTTCTGATGACCTAACTTGTTAGGAGTATTACACGAGACCTGTTAAGATCTACTTTATTTAAGCTTTAGCAACACTGTTAAGTGTGCACTTTGTTAAGAGATTTGGAAAGAACGGTTAAGTCCACCTTCTACAAAAGGATTTTAGATGTGATGCACTTGTTATAATGCAACTACATAAGTCTTTGATCTGATGATATATGCAATATTCAATTGCTGATAACAGATCCTATAAAGCTTCATACATATTAGTAATCATCCTTCCATGATTGAATAATACCTTTATCTGCTCGTCGGTAGCCTCTGTGTGTTCTTGAAAACTTATGTACTATGTTTTTGATCTTTGCATGAATTCTACCTTATTCTCTTTAGATGCTCTTCGTGGCTATCATTCATAAAGAATTCATGTACTCACAATTGAGTATGAACATCTATTTATACTAATTTAGATTCAATTCTTGATTCATGCATCGCAAGTTAACTCTAGAT
>MU225293.1:8397191-8413998 GCA_018584345.1 Thuja plicata | reverse complement strand
TATATATATATATATATATATATATATATATATATATCCTTTATCTATTCTTTTTCAACTGATATATGTATTGTACATAACTATATACATTTCCTTTCCTCCTTTTTTGATTCTAAAGGAAAAGGTACTTACAAATTTTCAAAAAGGTGGGAAATTTGAGGACTTGACTTCTTCCATCATTTTCTCCCATTTCTCCTTCAGCATTTCTAGAGCCATGTTCTCTAGTGAAATCCTTACATGGATATCATAGATGTTGTCTACTACAGACATCTCTGGGGTTGCTATCAGATTTCTTGCTTCAGAAATATGTTTCTGCAGAATTGCAAGATTTGGTAGTATATGTGCTTGTAGTTCAGTGATCTCACCTTTGAATTGAGTCTCAGCATCCCATATTTCTTGTCTTAGCCTATTTGCCTCAATGACCATGTCATGATGTGCCTTTATGTTTTTAGCTTGTGAGGTTAGGCTTTGTGCACTCTTTGTGACATTTGAGTCAATTTCTAAGAGTTTGTCACTGTTCTCTTTTCCATATTTCTCTAGTGTGCACATTTTCTAAACTAAGGTGATTGCCTCAGCAATCATTGGCTCTAATTCATCACTGAGTTCTGAGAGTTTTACCTTGGTCAGTGCCACTTCTTAGCTGATTTTATCAATTAGCTTGAATTGATATTTCTTTTCTTCTTGTTCTTCCATTGCTTTATCTGCCTCTATACCTTGCTCTATAATGGCGTCATTAAGAACAACAATTTGTTCCTTAACTGAAGTATTTTCGTCAATTTTCACTTCAAGAACCATTTGGTGGAGTATCTCTTTAGCTTTTTCAAGTGACATGTTTTCTCTATGTTCTTGGATCATCTTCTTCTGTATGGATTTCCTCTGACAGAGCACTCCAAACTCTTGAAGTTTGTCACTGTCCAAAGTGGTAATGTCCCAGTTTGGAACTTCAATGACCTCATCAAGTGTTACAACCGATATATCCTTCTTTATTGTTTTATTTTTCTTCTTCTTTGGTTGGGTGGAAGATTCATGTACCACCATTTTTAAGGCTTGTGACTAAGTTGATTTAGTTGGTGAGTGTCGAGAGGATGAGGCATCCTTTTGTACCTGTTTAGTTTTCACCAGCTAGTTTGGTGAAGATGTCTCCTCACGTACCTTGGGTGTATCAACAGATGAATCTTCCTTTTGTTTTATTTCCTCATTTCTCTTAACTTCCTCACTCTTATCTTTCTCTTCAACCTTTCTCAATGTATCATTAATTGTTTTATCTATCTCTTTGCTTTGTTCTTTTGATACATCCTGCTGCTCATCGGTTGCATCCTTCATTTCAGTGTCTGTCTCCTTAGGAGTGTTGGATGCACCTTGGTTTTCATCGGTACCCATATCATTGGGTATATCATCATCTTTCTTAGATGATTTATCCTGGCTTGACTGTATATCTATAGCATCTATGAATATATGCATATTTGTTGGTGTATTAATAGTTGTAGTGTCAATAGCTATGTCCTATTCATCAGTATTGCCCTTAGTAGAATTGATGTCTTCATCTTTTTGGATCTCTGATGCAAGGTCTTTTCCTGTAATGGTGTCAACAATGTTGTCTAACCATGAATCATCATTCATATCAACATCTAAGTTGCCCTTTATTGAAAGTTCCTCTTTGGTAACTTCTTCATCCTCTAACTTAATGTGGATGGGGCTTTCGGGTACTTGACCATCTTTGCCATCCTTTGACCAATCTTCATCTATAATATATGTTTGTTTGTAGCCTGTGATCTATCTTTCTTCACTCTCTAACTCAACTGTTGAGTTTCCTGTTGTGTTGATAGGTTCCTTTTCAGGACTGCTTTCCTCATTAGGTTTTAGTATTTCACTCCATATTTTGTGAGTGTCTTCTTCTAGCTCTATAAGCTTTCCTTGAAGAAATTTGCAAGCTCTCAGTTTTGGTGAGAATTTCTTTGTATATTTCTCCATGAATTCATTGATTTCCTCTTTTGTCAAATCAGGAGGCATAAGAGAGACTAGTACTCTTTCTCTTATCCTCTTCTCTTCATGGAGTGCAAAAGTGAATCTAGAGGATATCTTATCCAAAAGTTCTTGTGGAAAATCTTGTCTTGTGAAGTGCAGTGGGACATAATAATGTTTGCACATCTTAGCAATAAGTGCATCTTCAATCTTATTTTGTTCTACTATATCCCATCATAACCATTTCCTAATTTTTGGATGTCCAATAGATGCAGCTTCAGAAATGTACTTACATATGCTATCAATGTCATTAGATTGAGATGTAACCTTTGCTTTTTCCATTTCTAGTCTGACAGTGTCAGGTTCATCCATTGTTGAATCTTCTAATTCTTCATCTATCTGAACATATTTTCTCCTCTTTGCAGGTGCCCTAGTTGGTTGTTTAGCATTTTGAGGTGCATGTTTCCTCTTGTACACCTTCCCTTTTACCATGGGAGAGGGAATAGCATCTTGTGCTATTTGGCTTCTAGTTCTATCCTTTTTAGGTGGAGGAGGAGGTGGTGAGTCAAACTTCTCTTCTTCTGATTCATTTGTCTCTACTATATTACTGATGGGAAGTTGTTCCTTAGTGTTTTCCACCTTACTTTGTTGTTCCTCCTTACCCTCTTCTTCTTCTTCTCCATCAGAAGATATGTTCAAGTTCTTTTTTAGATCCTTGACCATTCTTTTAGACTGCTTTACAACCTTCTTGACAACAAGATTTGATTTAATCTTTAGTTTGGCTTCCTCATAGGTACCAAATCTCAGTTGTTTATTGTCAACAGGTTCATTTAACAATTCTTGAATGCATTATGTTGCTAATCCAATTTTGATTTCATAATCTAGCTTCTCAAGCCATGATTTCCTCGGAACTACAGCTTGAATGCAGGTAAAATTTGTATCCACCATAAAATAAATATCTTCTTTGTATTCTTCTATCAAACTTTCAGGAATTTTGTTCCTAGCTTGTAGCATTTCATTAATGGCTTTGAAATACTCATGCATTACATTGTCAAAGTCTGTAGCAAGTGATTCTATGAATTCACTTATTTGCATGGTAATCGGTCTACTTGTGTCCCATGCTACTTTTCCTATGGAAGGAAAATACTCTTTGAAGTAAAAGAATATACACATTATTAGGGAACCAAACTTACATGTGTTTGTTCTTGAAGACCTTATTGTGCTAATGTTCTCCTCAAATTGATGTAACAAGATCTCTGCCAGATCCATCTTCTTCCCTTGTTTGATGATCTTATAAGTTGTGCTCATTACAGTGCTAGAAATACTATTCATTCTACTAGCTTGGAATATCTTATATCCAACTACGCATGCTCCAAACTTCAGTTTTGCGTCAGTAATAGTATTTACTTTTAGTGCCCTCTTGTCTGATTTTGCACTGGTTAACCTTTCCACTTCTGCAAGAGGTGGATGTTTGTGAGCCCGAGGTTTGTCGGTTGTTGGATAACCAGTCACGACATGTATAACATCCTTTGTTATAGCCTTTGGTTTGTTCAACCATAGAGAGTTGTCATGGATTCTTCTTAGAACAATTTAGATCCACTCTGTTTTGAAAACCCTAGGAAAATGAAGTGCATTTGTGAGCCCTTTCACTTCCAAGTGTTTATTCTCTTCTTTGAGATTTCCACCTTCATCACAAAGTGCCGCATGGACGTTATCAAGGTCCAGATCTCCTATCTCTGAGATCTTATAGTGAATATAGGACCTAACGTCCTCGACCAATAAAACCCTAGCTAGGATTCAGGAGAGAATCGTCTGGTTGAGAGGCTATCTAAGGATGTAACTTATATTTGGGTTCAACACATGCCCCTCTACTAACAATTTTGAAAGGTTTCTTCTTGTCAACCTTGATTTTCTCTACCCTAGACGTTGATGCCATCGTATTTGATATTTAGGGCTTTCCATAAATCAAAATAGTGCTATCAGTGAGTGGATTAACTTACTGAATGTCTGTGATCGCCTTTGAATATAAATTCTTAGTGAATTCCTTCTACTAGGTTGCTTCTCAAACTTCACCAAAATCACTCTGCTCTGCTCAAAAATTGCTAGTGCGAAAATGACTTTGCCCGTCAGGATTTTATTCTTTTTGGTGCCCTAAGTTGTCATTAATGCTTATCGACTCATTGGTTTATGAAGACTACTTTTGTCGATAAAGAAATTTATGACATCTCTAGTGTCTGTGCAAATCATCGGGGTAGCTTAGCGGTTTTGAAGAATTCATCGATGATCATCGGTGATGTTGTGACAACATCTTTTGTAGATTCAGTGTACACCGATACTCGTCGGGTTACACTCAGCTTGTGTAATGACCGATACATTTAGGCAAGTATTGCATATCTTTTCTATGTGTGGTCACCGATGGTTGCTTTTCAATAGATTAACAAGTAATAATATATTGCATCTTTATTCATGCCTATATTACAATATGAACTGTGTAATGGAACCGATGCATAGTAAAAATTGTGATAATGCAGTTCCATACTTGTGCAATCTAGTTAGATCTAGTGATGTCACCAGATCCAGTGGATGGGGTGTCATCATTTTCATTGCTTGTGCTAGCACCTTTAGTGTTTGTGGCTTTTACCCACATCTTGTTTCTCATTCTTTTGATGTCATCAATGGTATTTCCATTGGGATGAGTATTTGTGTCTTTCAGTCGGTCTTTGCAATCTTTTATCACATGTCCAACCTTATGACTATGTAAACATGCCATACTTGGATTGTTCCATCCTCTTGACCTTCTAGTCCACTTTCTCATATAGTTGGCAGCAATATGACCATACCTTCCACATTTTGTGCAATTTACCCATGTGTTATACTCCCAAACATATGAGTTACATGTTCTTGTTGGTTTGTAGATTTTATCATTCTCCTTTGGAGTCCATGCCTTGTTATTCTTTTTCCAACATTCCTTATGTGTATGCCCATTCATCTTGCATGTAGGACAGTACTTGTCCATATATGTTTTTCTCTTTGGATTCATCACTTTTGATCTGCACTCATGTGCCTTGTGTCCTTTATTTTGACATTTATAACAATTACCAATAAAAGTAGATTGTTCTTGAGAAATACCTTTCATTTTGCTTCTGCAGATGTTTGAGGTGTGGCCTAGTTTTCCACAGTTATTGCATGATAGCTTCTTGGAGCTTGGGTTTGTGAAAGCATTCCTTTGATTTGATTGATTTGAAGATTTTCCATTCTTGTTGTATCCTAATCATGTGTAGTTGTTGACTCTTCTTTGTCCCTCAAGAAAATCATCCATCCTTCGGTTGTTGTCCTCAGCCTTTTTGATCAATTCATTGTGTTGATTTTGGACTTTGATTTCATGCTTCAATTTCTTGTTCTCTTCTCTTAGCTCACCTATGATCTGTATTCTTTCAACAAGTTCTATATTTAATCTATTTGCTTCTTGACTCATAAGAATAATCTAGTTGGTAACCTCGTGGTGATGCTCAGTGAGTCTTAGAATTTATGATTCTTTCTCTTGTAGTTTCTCTGTAATTTTTCTCCTCTCATCAATGGCTAGTGTTCTTTCATTTTCAGATTTTCTTGCATCATTCATGATATCAATCAATTTTACCATTTGAGTCTCTTGACCAATTTGCAGCATCTTGATCCGATCTGTCAGATGTAGATTGATCTCTTGCATACTTGTAATTTCTTCAACTGATGCGTTTGAAGCTTTTCTCAATGATGATTCTGTTGTTTCAAAGTACTCTTGTATTTATATTTCTTTGTAGTCTTTCTCATTCAGCCTGGTTGCCACAATCTGTCTTTCATCAAGAAGTTTTCTCAGCTTTATCTTTGCCTCCTTATACTGCTCATAGTTTATTTGCATTTGTAACTGCTCATTCTCAATAGTCATGTCTAGTCTAAACTTGTCCATTGCTTCGATCTTTTCTCTCAAGTATTTAATATTTTCAAGAGAGAGACTCAGCTCTGATACCAATTGTTGGAACTATATTGAGATGATGTACTAAGAGGGGAGGGGTGAATTAGTACCTCTAAAAAATTTCTTGGTTAGCCCATTAACCCTTAGTCATCAGTTTGTGATTTATCTTATCTACCTGTTCATATTTATTTATGCATATGTAATCATATCATACATTCTTCTGATATGTAACAATAATAGAAACATTCATGAAAATAGATAACACATGACACAAGATATGATATTGCAGAAAACTCCTGTTAAGGAAGTAAAAACTACGGTGGGGATTGTTACCCACAAACTTCACTATCTGCAAATAACAAGGGGCCAGTTAAGGCTTACAATTTGGTCACTTCTGATGACCTACCCTGTCAGGAGTATTACAGTGGAGACCTGTTAAGATCTACTTCATTTGAATCTTTAGCAACACTATTAAGTGTGCACTTTGTTAAGAGATTTGGAAAGAACAGTTAAGTCCACCTTCTACAAAAGGATTTTATATGTGATGCAGTTGTTAGAATGCAACTACATAAGTCTTTGATTTGATGATATATGAAATCTTCAATTGGTGATAACAGATCCTATAAAGCTTCATACATATTAGTAATCATCCTTCCATGATTGAATAATACCTTTATCTGCTCGTTGATAGCCTCTGTGTGTTCTTGAAAATTGATGTACTCTATTTCTGATCTTTGCATGAATTCTTCCTTCTTCTCTTTAGATTCTATTCATGGATATCATTCATAAAGAATTCATGTACTCACAATTGAGTATGAAAATCTATTTATACTAATTTAGATTCAATTCTTGATTCATGCATCGCAAGTTAACTCTAGATCCAAGGTTTACAACTTGACCTTGATCTTTAGTTAGATATTCTTTAGATATGTTAGGATGCTTTAAAGCATTTACATAAAGCTTTCATGGCCATCAAATTATTATTTAAAACAAAATAAAACTCTATAAATAGAATTACATTGCTTTATCTGTCATGTAAAACTTTGATTCACAATTTGCAGGTTCTTGATCTGTCTGTCAGTTCTGATGGTCAATTTTCTTGGCCGTTGGTGTTCCTTTCTTGAACTTGTTGTCAGGTATGCCTTTTCTATTTCTGTTGGGTTAGTTTTGAAAATTGTGTTTCCGGTAATGCTTGTGGTCGTTGGTGATGCTTGTGGTCACTGGTGATGCTTGTGATCGTCGGTGATGCTTGTGGTTGCCGGTGATGCTTGTCACTTTTATACAACATTTTTCTCAAAATCTTTGTTATATTGGGTATGCTTACATTTCACCAGTACTGCTTGTGGTTTGCCGGTAATGCTTGCTGTCTATTGGTAATGCTTTCTGTGTATGTTTTTTAGTGAGTATACTAATGTAAAAATAATGTCATCATAAAATTATTATCAAGAGGTCTGGGAACAATTTCCCAAGCATTATTCTTATTTATTTGGTCTAATTCTCCTTTCATGGCATCAACCCAATCTTCATTCTTCAATTCCTCTTTAACAAATTTTTCTTCATGTTTAAAAATTAGGCAGCTACTTTCTGTAATATTTCTTCTAGTCTGAACATCAACATCCTTATCACCAATAATTTGATCAGCAAAATTATTTAACTTTACATACCTTGGTAACATCGGTTTAGGGTTTAGGATCCTCTTCTACTAATTGAAGTGCTTCTTCATTGTTTTGAATTTCAACTTCTTGCTCCACTGGTTGAACATACATTATCTCCTGATCATATCTTGATTTATTCTTGTTGGAACTATTATTCTATTCTGAGAATTCATCAATCTTCACATTTGCATTTTCTATCAACTTGTTAGTTGTTTTGTTTAGACACTTGTATGACTTTCTCTTTAAAGAATAATCTATGAATATTCCTTCATCACTCTTAGGATCAAATTTACCTCAATATTATCTCTCTTTGTGTAGCATCTTCTCCCAGCAACTTTGAATTATTCTACACTAGGTGTGTGACCGAAACATAGCCCAAAGGGTGTCTAATTTGTACCCTTCTTCACCTTTATCTGGTTCAATATATAAACAATAGTACAGATAGATTCTATCCAATACATCTGAGACACATCTCTTTGAATCATCATGTTTCTTGCAGGATTAATAATAGATATGTTCCTTCTCTCTGCAACCCCATTATGATGAGGAGTTCAATATGCTGACATTTGCCTCTTAACTCCATGTTCTTCACAAAAATTAGTGAATTCCACAAATCTGAGCTCACCACCTATGTTAGATATCAAGAAAATAAGACTCTTACATGTTTCCTTTTGAATGCATGCTTTTAACACCTTAAACATATGTAATGTATCTGATTTGTCTTTAAGAAAAGTAACCCACATCTTTCTAGAGTAGTCATCAATAAAAACCATAAATTAATTATTTCCATAAAAGCCTCTTGTTCTCATAGGACCACACAAATTATTATATAATAAATCCAAAATACCTTCAAGTGAAAATTACTTATGTTAATATATAGAAGCACTTAGCGGGGGAGGGCATGATTCAGTGAAAATAGAAACATATACTAATTCAACCAATGATCTGATTATGCACTTAAGTAACTTCCAAAAAATCAAATGAGTAACTATAAATTATGCAATACAAGTAAATTAATCAATGAAACAAAAAGCATAATCGTAACACCACCAATTTCTATCGTGGAAACCCTTGTTAGAGGTTAAAAACCACGGTGGTGATGACACCCACAATCTCTTCACTATAGTTAAAATAGTTGCCTAGTTAAGAGCTTGCAATACCTTATTAAGGGATAACCCTATTAGGAGTGACTAGTACCTTGTTACAAGTACAATAAGATTTGTTAAGATCTACCTTGATAGAGGTTTTTGAATTCCTTCTCAAAAGTCACCTTGTTAGAGGATTTACACAGAAAATATATGTTAGGATCCACCCTATTAAGTTATTTAACCTTGCTAACTTCACGTGTTATCCTTGAGCAATGAACTTGAATCAATCATAATTTAATGGAACTTCTTACCAGTAAGATCCAATCCAATCTTTGACCACTTGATGAAATAGACAATATCTATCTCTGATTGCAACCACCAACACATGACCAACAACCCTAAATCTTTGATTTAGCATCCCCTTTTTATAGTTATTTATAAGTCTGTTAAACATTAAAAAAAACCCAAAAGTCGTCCCCCAATTGACTTAATTAATTAAAATTTTGTATTGAAAATTCTCCATATGTTGGCCGAAAAACATAATACTAATATTTAATACATAATATCATCATTAAATTAATCATCTTAACCATCTCATCATTAGGTATCAATCGATAAGTCAATTGGTTCACATTGAACATTTACCAAAAAACTAAATTTCACATACTATTGAGTTAACTGTCACAATCATAAATATGTACTCCTCCGATCATAATAAGACTTTGGTTATGATCACATCTGCCCATATTCACATCATCTAGGGTGCTACTCAAAACTCAACATTTTTATTGTCTTTGTGCTCACCAATCAAAACACTTAGCATATCTGCGTCACCTATTCATCTTGTCAATTGGTTAGGGTAACCTATTTACCAAAATAATAGAATTAATAAGTTTTCAGAAATGAAAAACTTAAACTCATCAATTCTCTACCAAAATTCATCATAATTCCAACAATCTCCCCCTTTGGCATTGATGGAAAAACATATAGAGAGCAATAGGTAATATAAATATCTATTGTATACCGATCACTTCCTCAACTATATTTTCACCATACCAATCCTATATTTATTACTCCCCCTTTCAATGAAACATATAGATATTACTCCCCTTTCAAAGCAATGATAAAGGTACAAAACATTAGCTTCAAAAAGAAAATATTACCAATCACAGTCTTGCAAAAACATCACTAAAATTTTCTTTTGCAGTATGTAATGAATTCTCCCATGATTTTTGCAAATGTATAATACCTCTAAGATGTTAATTCAAAATAGAAGCTAACTCTTCCATGGCTTCAAGTGTACTCATGTCAAGTAATTTTAGAGTTACCTATGCTTGTTTAATAGTTTGTTGCATGACATCAAGTGTAGGGATCAAATAGCTCTGCAAATCCAACAATGTTGTTATCCTCTTGTCTTGTTTTCCTTGCAATGTTTTCAACTTATTATTTATCATCCTTACTTGTGATCCATATTCTACAACTAGGTGTACAATAGGATCAAAAATAGAAATCAAATATTTAAGCTCCTACTGAGCTTCCTTTCTCTTAAGCTCCAAATCTTGAGTAAACAATGACAAACATAAACCTTAGCTAACAATTTACTAGAATTTCCTTCATAGGTTCCTTTACCTTAGTGTCTTGAACTATAATTTTTCCTCTATCTAAAACAATGGTTTCCATAAACTTCTTAGTCTTCTTCTCACACTCCACCTAAGCTCTATTCACTACTGCATCTTCCAAACTTGAAACTTGTTCAGTAAAAGAACTGAACAAAATATCTATTTGTTTAATTGTAGTAGCATTGGGATCAAATGAAACTTCAAGTACATGATTAGATAAAATATCTTTGGCTGTCTCTAATACTTCAACTTGTCTCTTCTTAATCCTTAATTGGTCCCTTTTTTCTTTCAACATAAGTATGTCTGCAATTATCATTAGCTCACTGGGTCTCATTATAGAGATATCAAGTGGTCTTTGATTGAACTCAAAATCTTGATCTTTAAAATCAACCTCAGTTCCTTCCTCATGAATGTAAAAAAAATTCTCTTTAACTTAGAACTGGAACTCTCACCAAGTTTTAATTTTCTTTCCATTGAATGTGTTTTTGTTGGAAAGTGGCTAATTCAAGATTTTTCATGAATAAATAAGGCTTTTCATTTATGTAAAAAAATTAGCTATGAATGATTTCTTGGAGTGGAACATAGTTTTGGAGTTAAGCCTTGAAAAAATGACTACATCCAGAAAGCAGTTTACAGAGTAAAGGAGTATAGTTTTGGGAAGAAAACACTTTATCAAAGACATGAGAGAATAGAGGAAGCTATTTTTGGGTATGCTAGACCCTCAGCTAAGGTCGATTGAGTTTTGGATTTTAGAGATGAAATTTATAGATGTTTGAAGTCATGGAAAGACTGTCATACAACAAGACAGAGTAGTTGAATGGTCGCGATGATTGAGGGAGTGTAACATGGAATCCAAACGTGCTATTTTGGATTTGGATTGTTTATTACCTAAATTTTTGTAGCATATGATTTCAGACTTTGTACTTACTTTTTGTATAAGTGTTGGTTCCATTTTGTGATGTATTTGGTAGCCGACTAGATATGTAATAAAGTATATTTATGAAGATCTTTTAAGAAGCGAAGTATGGTATGTAATGCAAGCATATGAATAGATGTCATGTGATGTTAGAATCAAATATATGGTGATGTGAGCTACAACTAGAACTACTTAAGCATATTAGATGATTTTTTATTTTCATTTTGATTAATCATTGTATGAGTAGTGAGCTCGGTGTATACCTTTAGCAGGGTTTTGTATTCCTTTAACAAGAAAATGCACTAATGTAATATTAAGCTCCTAATAGGGCTAGGTCTCCTAACAGGTACATAATAATTTTAGTGAATATATTTTGGTACCATCCCCACCGCGGTTTCCCCTTGGCCAACGTTTCCTCAAGAATAAATTCATGGTGTTATGAGTTGTGTGCTTTGTGTTTATGTTTTTTTTTTTCATTTTAGTAATTATCTTGTTAAGTTGAAATTTGATAAGTTTAAGTTTAAAGTGTTGTAATACTGATTCATCCCCCTCTCAGTATTACTTAATCCTAAAAATTTGTATCAGATCTATTGGCCCTTGGAGAGAAATTCTAGAACAGCTTAAGGGAGATCAAGATGGATTCTGAAAGTTTGGAAGAAAGATTTGAAGAAACACTTGAAGACCTTGATAAGACTAAAGAAAAAATGGTGACTTGAAGTTCAAATTGAGAAAAGTATAAGGTTTCATTAAGAAACTGAAGGAACAACTTGAACTATCCATGATTTAGAGACAAGATCTTATGGATAAGATAAAAGAGGATTAATACGGTTATACATTAGATCAGATAAAACAGATTCAACAATAGAACTTGATACTTTAAAGCTTGATCATGAAACTAGTTCTTTTCAAATGGCTAAAGAATGAAAGAAACAAAAATGAAAATACCTTAAAAGGCGCTAATATTTAGATAGGACAAATGTTGATTGAACTTGATGACTACAAGAACAAATATATGGAATTAGAGAAATACAATCAGATCATAAAAGGAAAACTTGTTGAGGCTAAGAAACATGTTGAAAAGCTTCATATGAGAATTGATAAGATTGATGAGAAAAGAGATAGACAGAAACCTAAAGGAGACATGACTGGAGTTTACTTCATTGAAGCTGAAAGTTCAAAGACTCTGGAAGAAAAATTTGAAGTGAATATTGATGAATAAATAACTAATCATGAAAAACCTAAAGAGAAGATTAGACCTTTCAGAAATAGATGTTTTGGATGGAACAAGATTGGACACATGAAGAGAGACTACAAAGGTACAATTACTTACAAACCCTTTTATTGTTATTGTTTCAATTTTCATACATATGGACACAAGAAGGTGTTGGCACTCAAAAAGTTTGTGAGGAATGGGACACATTAGCATGCATTTGCACTATTTTGCTTTCAAGATGCATGTGGGAACCAGGTGTTTTCTAGGTGGTTTCTTAAAATTAATTTGTCCATTGCCTTTCATATGATTTAGTGATTTATTCCAAGTCCTAAAGTTGCATGCTCAAATGGGTTTTCATCAGTTCGTTCCTAGGGGGTCTCAAAATCAGAAAATTGCCAAGTGTAGAAATCGCCGAGAAGGGCTACTTCGGGATTGAATATCTTGAAATTGGATAAGTTTTATGAAAATATGAGCCTAAAATCTTGTTGTACACATTGCATACTCTCTATGTGTCAGGTTTCAGGTCCCTGTGATGAGTTTTGACCCTGTTTATTCATCCCCTTCCAGAGGTGTTTTCTCAATTTTGCACTTGTGCACTGGTTCATTTGTTTGTCGGGAGCCCTATTTGTGAAGCTATATTTGATACCCGGTGATTGGTAAAGAAGAATTAATGATGGATTTGTATTTTAGGCATGTTCCTCTTCTTTCCTATCCATTTTTAGCCCCTGGTGAATCCATTTCAGTACTTTTCAAAGCCAAATCCGTTTGAAGTTTTTACTGTTTTGCTGAAACCCAGAAGTCCAGAAGTTTTAAGGGCTATTTTGATAGTGTGAAAAAGACACCTGTGTGATCCGATGAGAAATATAATAATTGAGTCATGTTGTAGTCATGTTTTACTCCAGCTGTGCCAAATCCAGAACCATGGCCAATCCGTTTGACAAAGTTTCCAGGCTCATTCCATTTGCAATTTTCACAAAATGTATTCAGTTCTACAAAGTGTGTTCTCCTGAAAATCCAAATGCCCTACTTTTCCAGTGAATAACTTTTGGCCAGTCGATTCTTTTGAAAAATTTCTTTTTGCATTGTCTTGCAAAGCTGACATACTACTTCCAGTTCAGATTTGAGCCCCCTATTAATCTATTTGTCAGCCTTTTAAAATCAATTACGGCGATTAAAAATCAGTTTCTGACAGTGTGTTTGCAGGAATAGAATAAAAATGGAAATTTCAAAGGTTAATATCTTTCGACTCGGGTACAGTCATGAGATGCCATTTTGGGGAATGATATTTTATAGATTAGAGAATGTGCCTGTCAGAGGGCAAGGTCTGATCAAATCATTATGTCAGTTTTCAAAGACAGTTCCGAAGGCCAGTTGTCGTAGTTGTGGTGGACTTGCATAAAGTGTTAAAATGATTATAAGGTCACCATTTTGTTCTTTATGGTAAAAATATAAAATACGAAAGGATGAATAATAGGAAGTAGCTACAAGAGTGTTTTCAAGTGATGCAAGGCAATAATCAATGCCATCCATCCGGATCTCTTCCATTCAACATTTTTTTAGAAGGTATAGTATTTGGTGGATGAGGTCACACTTAAAAAGAAGAAACATTAAAACATAATTGCATTTAGAATGCCATCATGCCTTTTGGAAGGGGGTAAATGAATTTTTTAAAAGGCGATCCATTATTGTATGATGCCAGTGCTGATTATCAATGATTTTTGAAACTTTTAAAGTCATTGCATATGTTAATAAAACATCCGGGACTCCAGAGCTTGGGAATGAAAGATAGTCTGTGGATTGTATTCATATGAAAATTGAAATATATACTAATAGAACAAGTGCAGAGATAATGTTATTTTTCAAAGGGATTGCTTGCATATTGAAATGCAAAACTACAAAAGTAGACACTATGATTGCTGATGCATTAAAATACCAAAGTCTGCGCAGCTTTGGGATGAGGGAAATTGTTTAAATATGACAAGTACAGGGTGATTGCGCAGACATCTGTGCAAAATTTGCAAACAATAACTCATGTTATATGACAAATGGAAGTCTTGCTATGTGAGGAAACTGCCAAGCTAGTATAATTAGCAGCTTGCGCTAATTAAAAGATCCCAGACATAGTGTTGAAATCTGCAAACAATTAAAAGGAGGGATCGCGCTGTTTTGGGGCAATTTTTAATGAATTCATCAGCTATCAATCAGCGCAACAGTAATTATACACAGAGGCATATGAAATGTTTGAATAGAATCTTTCAAGGAGGTGCTTGATCTTATGCAATGCAATCCACAGGCACATGCCACAGTCCATAATGCATTTCCAGCTGATGTTATGGACAAGGGTAATACCATTCTCCCAGCCATGATTTGCGTAGGGTACTGTTTTTGATTGTTTTGTTTTAAAAATCTTCAAAGAATGAATACCAGTGCTAGGAAGGAAGGATGCGCAGCAGACTGAAGGGTATTCCAAATATACAACAGGCTGCGTAGACATTGGATGGAAATTGCAGTTTTTTAAAGCATTTAAATTATAACTTTCATGGCATAGTGTCTGCGCAGAAAAAGGGAGGATACAGATTTTGATGTATTAAAACCAAATAATATTCCCACTAAGAAACTCCCAGCAGATTGCGCAGACAATGAAGATTGGGGGGGCATTTTTTAATGTATTTCTCTGCCAGTAGTCAATGCAGCTGCAGTGTAGACAGAGCACGTGAACTGTTAGAACAAAATTTATTAAAGGAAGGTGTTTTAAATGTTTGTTTGAAGCTTGCAAAGTACATTGCCAGCAGCATGTGATACCATGAGAGGAGGATTTCTAAGATGTGTTGTTTTGGATTTGCACAAAATTGAAACCACAGTGAATATGCAATAACTTTTGGAGGAATGGTGTAAGATTTTTGAAGTTTCCAAGTTGAGATTTGCAAATTTAACTCCACAACAAGGGGTGCCTTGGCCATTAAAACACACTGGTGGTGTTTATTTGCAAAGAAAAGATGCCATAGATGAGCAGTTCTCTTCATACCCCCAGCAAAGATCAAAAACTGTGCATTTCCTTTGTCCCACATTGCCTGGGCAGTGGCATTTTTTGATATTTATATGCAAAAACACTAACATCCAATGTAAATAAGAAGCCCAGAGGCTCTTGGTGGGCTCCTAGGGGCTGGAGGTTGACTTACATGAGATATACATAGTGTTTTAGCCCAAAATCCAAAAATCACTTTGAAACCATGAGATGAAATATCCCACATTGTTCCCACAAAGAAATTCTGAAGGCTTTATATGCAAAAATGCACACATTGTAATTTGAAGATGAAAAGAGGAAGCTCTCTACACGCGAGCTCAAATGGCACCTCAGGAAGCGTGCCCAGTTGGTCAACACCAAAATTTTACAGATAATGTCGTGCGGTCGCGGAGGATAAAGCTAGCTCGTCGCGCAGTCGCAGAGGATTCGCGGTCGAGGACAGATGCTGCGCGAGTGAGCAACAAGCTCGTCGCGTAGTCGCCGAAGAAATGCAGTCAGGCCAAAAATGACCATGAGTGCATGATTGAGCGTAGTCGCATAGTCGCGCTAGTTCGTGGAGTTGCTCGAAATGGTGTGCGAGCTCTTGACTGAGCCAGTCGCGCAGTCGCTCAGCTTCTAGTCGCTCAGTCGCACAACCCAAAATTTCTCATCACGCACTCGCACACAAAACTTGAGGTCATTAAAAATGCATGCGAGTGGGTGGTTTGACTCATCGCGCACTCGTGGAGGCAAAAGTGGAGACAGTCAAGGATGCAGAGATGGATTTTCAGAATAAATCAGCAATTGCCACTTGTCCAATTCTGGTGCACATTGAGAAAAATGGATTAAAATGCACAGAGTTTTAAATTTTACTTCAATTCAATAGTTTGACTATTGAAAGTTGTCAAATATTTCAAAATTGTTCAGAAAATGTGCACGGAAAGACAAACTCTTTTTGATGATCTAGGGGGAAATTTGATCAAAAGTATCAGCTATTATATACCATTGGAAAGGTATTAAAGAGAGGAATCTAATTTTACAGACCATTTGAGGGCATAAAAAATCAGATTTTGGCAGTAACAGAAGGAAGTGGTTGCAGATATTTTATGAGAGAGAGGGACAGGTGTCAGTGACTAAATTTGTTTCTCTCATTCTCCTATATCTATCTGAGTTTTCTTCTGAATTGTAAAAGGATGTTGAAATTTATGCTGCTGGGCAGCTTCCAGGCTTTTGAGTTTTAATTTTTGTGTTCATGGTCTTGCAATGTATAGTTCCAGATAATTTTTAATGAAAATCAAAGGAAATCCCTGTTCAGAACTTGTATGATGTCTTTGTATGTTTGTTTTGATTCTTGTATATTAACTTGTAAGGCATGTTAATATACCAGTTACAAGGTATTTG
>MU225293.1:8383984-8396989 GCA_018584345.1 Thuja plicata | reverse complement strand
CAATCAATTATTCAAATCATTTTCCCTTTCTGTTTAAAGAGCTGTGAATGATTATTATATCAAGTGTGATGGGCAAGAATCCATCCCCTGATTCACTGAAAGAAGTGAATCCAACAGGTACACCCGCTTGAGCCTTTGAGCTCGAAGTGTAGGAGGGTTTGCTTGATCCTCGTTAATTAGCCTTTTCTTTGACAAGGTCAGGGAAAAACTCTAACAGAAGGTACAATGTAGGAAACCTGATCAATCAAGAACCAAGCAAGATTAACCATTAGAGAAGGAACATTGGCTAAGATCACATGTTACAAATGTAATAACTTTGGGAACATCACAAAGTACTATAAGTTGCATATTAATCAGAATAGAACACCTCCTACATGCTACAAATGTAATAATATAGGGTACATAGAAAAGTTTTGTAGATACAATAGAACTAAGAAAATAAGTTGACCTCCACCTAGTGTTGAAAAGAAGAATATTGGTGATACTGGTAAGAGTATTGCAAACTACATGGATGAATTTAAAAAAAATTTAAAGAGAGTAGGAGATATGATCAATGATAAGGTGTGGAAGGTAAAGGAGATTATTCACAGGATGCTAACATTACTACATCAACCTAGATAGCCAAGAATGGCCTTAGAGGGAGCATTGGAAACATACGTAAAAAAATCTATCCAGACCCTAATTATGTGGAATAATCTCTTGCAAGATAAGGGAGAGTATGTACAAATGTTATGGAACATATATTTGTGATCACATAGCTTTATAGTTTATATCTTGTGATCGTTGGATTGTTAGTTGACTGGATCATTTGTAGAAATAAGTTTATGGGGAACTATGTTGTTTCTTTAAATAGTGGAGTATAAGGACAATCAAAGGAACTTATCTAATCGTCATTCAAAAAGAAGAGTAGAAGAAGAAGAAGAGAGATTTGAGAAAGAAGAAAAAAGAAGCCAGCATATTGAGCAATTAGACGAAGCAAAAATTCACAAAATTAGAAATCAAAAGGTATTTAGATCACTCAAACTTTTGAATATGGACAGAGTGATGATATTTGATGTTGTTGAGAGACCAAGATATAAGTTTAAGAGACATCCTTGCAAATCTAGTGAGGATGATCCAGAAGGTGCATTTTTGCAAACGCCCTATGGAGTTCTTCATGTAGAGGATATTAGGGCTTATATCTATTGCAATTATGAATCCTTAGGATATTTTGAGATCTTCAAGGAAATGAAGGACATGGTTAAAGAGGAAAAAAAGTGGAAGGATGAGTTTTCTTGTCTTGAGAATCTTAGTATAATGAAAATGATAGAATTGTATGAGTTTGATGAAGAAGAATGGTTTAAAATATTTTTAGTAGAGTACATGACCAATTCATTTAGATTGGTGAGTTGGCTATCAATATTTATAGTGAGTTGATCCATGAAATCACTGGTATGGATAAGTATGGAGTCATTCATATTGCAGAGAAGAACACAAAGAAGCATGTAGAAACCCTAACTCACTCAAAATGGGAGAAGCAGGCAATGACAGTAGTTGACATATTCCAACAAGATGATAGATTAGTTGTGACAATTCTTGATTACAAACTTCATTATATCAGCCAACCTAACATAGTTTTTGTTGGTGTTATAATGATGACATATAAGATGGTAAAATAAAATGTCAAGTATAACCTATGTGAAGTTCTTGCACAACATTTCATAGAGAATTTGAAACAAATAAAGAGAGATTGAACTAGGGCATTCAGATTTAGATCACTTTTGATACGTATGTATATACAAATTATGCATAATTTTCTGGGTATGCACCCTAGGGCTTGGAAAGAGAATGAACCCAGTGGTCTACAAGTATCAAATACCTACAAAAGACAAAATAGAACATGGGTAGATGGAAAAATATTTGCAATGATCAAAATATTACAGAGAGATATGAAATACAGAATCAGGATACCAAAGGAAATGGTAGAAAATTACAAGGAGACAAATTGTTTCATGGTTGAAATTGATTGCATTTGGTTTGAGGTAGTTGACCAGAGGATGAAATGGTGTTACCCTCTAGAGTGTGAAGTGAGTAAATAAGTATTAACTATGTAGGTTGAGCATATACTATCTTTAGAGTTGGATTCATCAAAGGAAAGGTGGGGTACATATGAGGATAAATCATCTAAGATTAGAGAAGGACAAACAAGGACAACCAGGAGGAAGAAAATTGTAAATATTGTAGATAATCTAGGAGTTAAAGTTGGAATTAATAAAGAAGAGATGAAGGATATAAGAAGAAATATAACTGAGAGAGCATCTGGAGTGTCGAGATCTACCACTACAACTATTCCACCTGTAGACAATAAGAAGACTTCTAGTCCACCATCTACTATGGTAGAAGTACCTATGGAGACATCACCAAATGTGAAGGTTACAGAAACCCCTACAAAGAGAACAAGATACTCTCAACAAATATCCACACCCAAGAAATAGAGGATAGATGAACAAAATAAATTAGATGTAGAGAAGGATGAAAAGAAGAAGAAAGAAGTAGATGAGAAGAAAGCACTAGACAAACCTATGAGTAGACAACTCTAGAAACCTGACTTGAGAATGATGAAGAAAAGAGTTGTGGACCAAGGTAATTTTAATCAAGTAAGAAAATTTTATGTCAGATATGATTATAGTGATAAAATGGTTATAGAATAAATTGTGATTAAGAACATGTTAGTTTTCAAGAATAATTTGTTAGAGATGGATGGAAGCATTCCCAAGGATCTGTATAATAAACTTGGAGTGAGGAAACAGTTAACACTTCAAGAAGATGATCAAATAAGGGTAAAAGATATTGAAGTTATTTTACCAGTAATATCATATGATGAACAAAAAATAATTATGAATGCACTGAAAACCCAGTTAAGAGCTAAGTCTAGGCATATGAAGTTAGTGGAAAGAAAGTATGATGAGGTAATTGAGGATACTCACAAGGAAATAGAAAAAATTCTTATGGAAGTTGAACCTAAGAAGATCAAACCTCCTAGACCCAAGGATAATAAGCCTAAAAATATCCTATAGGGAGGGTCATCAAAGGCTTCAATAATCAACATTGATTCACCTATGGAGAGGCTAATAGTTAGATTGTTAGTACAGTAAAGCAACCCGATTTCTTTGTTATTGGTGTGCCTATGGTTTTGGACACCTCACTAGATACAAATGATCCTTTTGAAGGAAACACTGACACTATGCCTAATTTTGATAAAGACAACATAAAATCTACTAAGGGAGAGACCTCTAAGAGTCAAAAGAAAGGAAGTAATGCTAAGATTGTGAAGGAACTAGAGATTAAATAATGATACTTGTTTCTTCAACCTTATTGTTGGCAAGTGGAGAGAGAAATTTGAGTATGATGTGGAGAGTATGGATGAAAATGAGTTCATGAATTTATCTTACATCACATTTTCAAAAGATAAGGATAGATGAGAGAAGAAAACAGAGAAGAAGTCGAGGTTATTGGACAAGGAAGTTGATACCGTCAACAAAATCCTACCTATACCTCTTAATTTCAAAGGAAAGAACACTACAGAGAACTTGAAAAAGGAATTGGATGACTTTGACAGTCACTATGAGTCCTTAGACAATATCGTAGAAGAAAAAGTAGAACAAAAATACTTTGTAAAGAAGTTAGAGGAAGTATGAAATTCTATTTCATGGGACTTGGGCATACTGGGAAAAATATCTGAAGCAAAAATTTGTGTGAGATATGGAATTAATTTATACAGTTACTGTATAAACACTATCAAACATCTTAAGAACATTTAAGAAATAATACAAAATGAAAGACATACTCTAGATAAGCCGCTGAACAATTGTGAGACCTCCTCAGACACTGTATTAGAGTTAGACAAAGAATTGTCCAGACTATTGGAAAAATTGATTGTGTTATAGATAGAGAAAGGGAGATTTATGGGAAGATTTGGTATGTTGAAGAGTTTTATTACTCCTAAGCTATTAATTCTTGAGATACACCTTTCTGACTTGGAGAAGACAACAAAGGCTCTCACTGGATACATGCCTACTGAGTTAAAGTTAACATAGACATATTATTTTGCACTAAATGGAATGATTCATGTGAGTTAGATATTGTTAAAGAATTGGACCGAGGAAATAAAGATCTTGGAAATATCTTTCCAAGATGTGTTAAAGATGATCTAATCTTTTGGTAAGCAGTTGTATTGTACATTTTTGTATACCTTTGCCATTGATGTCAAAGGGGGAGAATATAAGATATGAAAAAAGTATAGAGGAAAGATAGAGAAGATAATTTGGAATAGTAAATATGTAAAGGAGATAGAGAAGTGTAATATATATTCTTTATGGTATTGACACTTAGTAATCTTACACTAAGTGTTGCCATCAATGCCAAAGAGAGAGGTTGTTGGAAAGTGTCTCATTTAGGAGTCTTCAGTAACACATTAGGGTTGTCTTTTATGGAAACACATCAGTTATGAATGATCTCTTGGAGTGGAACAAAAATTTGGAGTTAAGCCTTGTAAAAATGACTAAGTCCATAAAGCAGTTTATAGGGTACAGGAGTGTAGTTTTGGGCAGAGAAAAATTTATATGATGAATAAAGACATGCGAGATTATAGGAAGCTATTTTTGGGTATGCTAGACCTTCAGTTAAGGTCATTTGAGTTTTTGATTTCAGAGATGAAAGATATAGATGCTTGAAGTCATGTGAACACTCTGATATAACGAGATAGAGAAGTTGAATGATCATGACAGTTGATGGAGTGTAACATGGAATGAAAATGTTCTATATTGGATTTGGATTGTGTATTACGTATATTTTTCCAGTGTATGATAGCTGAATTTTTACTTACCTTTTGTATAAGTGTTAGTTCCATTATGTGATGTATTTGGGAACCAAATGGGTATGTAATTAACTATATTTATGATGAGCTTTTGAGAAGTGATGTATGGTATGTAATGCAAGAAAATGAATGGATGCATTGTAGTATCACAATTAGATAGATGCTGATGTGAGCTAAAATTGGAACTGCTTAAGCATAGTATATGTTTTTTTATGTTAATTTTAATAAATCATTGTAACAGATACATATTTTTGATTGTATGAGCAGTGAGCTCAGTGTATACCTTTAACAGGGTTTTGTATTGCTTTAACATGGAAATTTACTAATGTAATGTTCAACTCCTAACAAGGCTAGGTCTCCTAACATTGACATAATATGTTTAGTGCATATTTGTGGGTACAATCCCCACTAGGGTTTTCCCTTGGCTAGGGGTTCCTCAAGAACAAATTCATGGTTTTTTGAGTTGTGATATTTGTGTTTATGTTATTTTCATTTCATCAATTATCTAGTTAATTTAGAATTTAACAAGTTTAATTTTAGAGTATTGTAATATTGATTCACCCCCACTCTCAGTATTACTTAATCCTAACAACTTCTACATTAGCTTCATCTTTCTTTTATGTATCATTTGTCTTTCCAATAGTAGTAGTAGTAGTAGTAGTAGTAGTAGTAGTAGTAGTAGTAGTAGTAGTAGTAGTAGTAGTAGTAGTAGTAGTAGTAGTAGTAGTAGTAGTAGTAGTAGAAGAAGAAGTAGTAGTAGTAGTAGTAGTAGTAGTAGTAGTAGTAGTAGTAGTAGTAGTAGTAGTAGTAGTAGTAGTAGTAGCTTCACCACCTCTACAATATTATCCTTATGTCCTTCATCTTTATCTTGAACATTTTCAATATCAATGATAGGGTGCTTTTGTGGTGAATTAGAAGATAAATTATCTATAATATCATCAATTACTTGTTCAGTAGAACCAAGTTCTTATGCAGTCACCTCCTCTTGAGTAGTTTCTTTAGGTTTGTGTTATTTCAATTTCTCCTTCATGATGACAATTGTCTCATCATGTACTACCTGAGATTCACCAATAAGTATCTTGCATACTCAATTTATTGTTTTGAATCCAAACTCATTGCCTCAACTAAAAGATTTACATCTTCAATAGTTAATTTAGGCTTAGTAAGATTAAGGCTTGCTCCTTCATTTCTCTATCTTGCCTCAAGGCATCTCTCCATCTCACTTCAATCTTCATGTATAATTAATGATGTATATTCTTTTGTAACTCACTGAGTCCTCTAAAAAACTTATGCAAACTTTAAACAACAACATTTTCAATCTTTAGATTATCTACATCATCAAGGTTCTCATAAAATTGGTTTTTATCAGTTATACCACCATACTCCCTAATATGTTCTACAATAATATCTGCTATCAAAATTATGAAAGTTTTACGATTAACTGACTTTTGATTTGTTATGCCATCCACATTAGACTTCTTTCCACTAGTCTTCAATTCTTCTTGATCTTTATTTGAATCAGTTTTAGGCTCATCTTCTTTGGTAGTAGGCTTCCTTTTTCTTTTACTCTTAGATTATTTATACCCTTGAATCATACTTTTCTTTCTCTTATAGGTCATTTTCACTCTCTCAAGTTCATTTTCTATTTCCTTACCCTTTTCATTAAATATGGAAATCCTAGGTGTTCTACATGTAGCCTTACCAGTTTAATTTGTAGGAG
This sequence comes from Thuja plicata, assembly GCA_018584345.1. Taxonomy (NCBI): domain Eukaryota; kingdom Viridiplantae; phylum Streptophyta; class Pinopsida; order Cupressales; family Cupressaceae; genus Thuja; species Thuja plicata. The sequence goes on along the minus strand of MU225293.1, from coordinate 8,390,414 downwards.
TTACAACCTCTACTTAAAATTTCTCTACTTAACCTCTACATAAACTTTCTCTATAGTGACAACACAAGTTCTTGTCTTTCCGGTTTCGAATATCTTCCTGGTCTCACTCATCATCTCTTTTGTAATACAACTTTGTTTAGTTAAGTCATCAGAAATTTTCCTCTCTCTTCTATCTATCATAGATGTCTTCAATTCTAAATGAATTTTGAAAGAGGTATCTTTGTACGTACAAAATCTAGGTGTATTGACATTAATTGGTTTTGATAATAACTCATTAGGATGAATTGTCACAATATCACCATTAACTTCATAACTCATCGGTAAATCCAAAGATGTTCTTGATTGTATCGCCTGTAACATACGTGTATCAGTATCCATAATGAAACACATATCATTTTTATATTTCTCTAATATATTAGTTGGGATACGTTTCCTCTCATTTTTTTTCTAAAAATCCTTAAAATAATCTCACATAGTATTGTTGAAGTTTTTTCCCAACATTCTTATTTATTTTTTTATTTGCACTACTGTAGGTCTATTGGTAGACCATTGAATCTGACCAATTCTATGAAAATGATTTTGTAAATAGAAGAATATACATACTAGTAGTGAACCATACTTGAAAGTATATTTCTTGTCTTTCTTGATTATTTCCATGTTCACAAAGAACTAGCCTCTCATAACCTCACATAGGTCATATTGAGAATTTTCCTTTATCATCTGATAGGTTGCATGTATGCCTCCATTAGGCACAGTACTTAATCATTTTCATTGATAAACTTTGTAACCAATCACCATTGAAGATAACTTCACTTCATCATCTTTAATTTCCCCTATAGTTAGAGCATGTTGATATTTCTTAGACTTAGTAATATGAGTGACATCTCTAGCTGGAATAGTTCATAAAACCACTGGTCCTACATAATCTAGTGACTTCTTAGATAATTTCCTTGGTAATCTTGAGTGGTCTATCCAGCAAAAAACATTAATCATGGAATCAAATCAGAACATATCTAATCCAATTGCTTTCAAAATAACTAGGTAGGTAAGAAATATATACAAAACCCTTATCAATTAAATGCTTGTGCTCATTCTTTTGATTATCTCCATCATAAAGTCTACAAAATGCGTCAACTATAGCACTATGTTTGAGATCTTAAATTTTTCAATGAATAAAAGATCTCACATCTTCAGTTAATAGTATACCATGAGGTATTGAGGATACGGCACCAGCGAGATTATTCTCTGCCTCCTTCAAAGGATGTAACTTCAAAAAAGATCTCGGCTCATCAGTAATCTCAACAGAAAAAGGTGTGTGCATGATGCTAACAATGATATCTTCACAACAAAATCTTTGTAACTTAGAGATATCGCTTCAGTTTATTTCTAGGATTCCTCACCTATTGCTTCATTTCAAGCATGAAAACACAATCTCCAATCCAGAATCACTTCATAACCACTTATAAATCACTTAGCTTTTGCTTGAAAATGTACTTCTTGGATTGTAAAGTGTAAAGTGGCAAATGAAATTCCCTTTTTCCTTTATAATGTCTTAATTCCAAGTAATAAATGCAAATTGTTAAATAGTAACTGTAACAGGTCACAACGGTTAGAAACATAAAAGTCACTTTGTCATAATCAAAAACATTATGCGGTTGGATATAATATTATGTAATACACTTTACCTCATCAAATATAATTAGGCATCTAAATGTGCTAATATATCTTACAGCTCATACAAACTTTGGGGATATGTTATAGATCTTACTTGTTTGCTCCTCCTAAGCCAATTTATTTGATTTATTCAGAAGATGAAGTCTCCACAATACCCAATATTGTGGAGTTCTTTTTCATTTCAGATGAATTTAATTATCCTTTCTTTACCCATGTATCCTTCCTCTACTTCTTAATTTCTTCAACATATCCAATCTTCTTGCATTTTTCATTATCAGATCTATTCATGAGTTAACTTCCAATGTTATTCTTCTTTTCTCTACAAAACCTAGCAAGGTGTCCAATCTTATTGCAATTGAAATGTGTCATATTAATTTTCCTCCATGGTCCAACATCACCTCTATTGATTCTCATCCTGTAATTCATGACTGTATATCCAAATTTGTGACAAACAAAATAGGTAACAATGAATTGTTTCTCCCTTTGGTAAAGACTTCCTTGTGTCATAGATGGCCTTACATTCTTGATTCTATCTCTTCATTCATTAGCCTTATGAAAATACTTGTAATAGTAATTAAAATTACCTTGAAAAGCATTTGATATAGCATTGTAACCAACCAGTCTACCAAAATAATTTGCAAAACTAGGAATAGATGAACTAGGTTTAGACCAACAAACATTAGCAGTATGTCCTTCCTAGTGAAAATTTAACATAATGCTCTATTATTCCTCCTACTAGGCTTCTTGTTTTTCACCTTGAGTGCTAACATTTTTTCTTCATGAGTTCCCTTAGTACCAGATGACTCACTGACTTCAAATTTGGAAAAAGATATTCCTTTTCTTTCACCATGTCTCATTTATTTTGAGTTTTACTCACCAAAACTAGTATAACTCTTATTGAACTTACTCAACTGGGTATTAGCATTCTTAAACTCTTTCTTTATATTTCATTCTCATCTCTCATATGTTCATTCTCACCTATGGCATTAACATTTTATTTGTTAGTGTTATGTAGATGTTAGCTCAATGGAGCAATTTATTTCTCAGATCTAAAAAGTTCACCCATCTTAGTTTTTAGGGTTTCATTTTTTTCTTTTAGGGCATCATGAACAACTTTCTTAACTTCGTCTGCAACTCTCCTAGCTTCTATCTCTTCACTCATTCATAATGATAAATTTTCCAACTCCTTTTACATGTTTTTATTTTATTTCTTGAGCTTGTCAATCATCTTGTGCATGTCCTTGTTATCCTTGGAAAGTTTCTCATTCTCCAAAGTTATAGCTTCAACTATAGCTTCAATCATATCCACTTTTCTCATAGAGTTGTTCAGTAATATTTTGGACTTCAGTAATCTATTCTAGAAGATCTTGTCTCTTACCCCTAGAGATCTTCAAATGGTCTTTAAGTTTCTCAATCATGTTGTCAATCTCAGCAAGTTTACTTCTATAAAACTCCATATCTCCCTTAAGGATCTCTCCCAATCTATTAGATTTTCTTCAAGGGAATCAGATCTGATACCAATTGTTAATGTATAGAAGCAATAAGAAGGGGTGGGGTGTGCATCAATGAAAATATAAATATATATTAAATCAACCAAAGATCTTATTATGCACTTAAGTAACTTCCACAAAATCAAACAAGTAACTGTCACTTATTAAATAGAAGTAAATTAAACAATCAACCACAAAGAATAACCATAAAAGACTAATTTTTATCATGAAAACCATTTTTAGAGGGGAAAAAAATATGGTAGGGATGACACCCACAATCTCTTCATTGCAGTTAAAAGAGTTTCCTAATTAAGAGCTTACAATGCTATATTAAGGGCTGACCTTGTTAGGAGTGACTAGTACCTTGTTAGAAGTACACTAATATCTATTAGGATTTACCTTACTAGAGTATTTTAAAATCCTTCTCATAATTCACCTTGTTAGAGGATTTAAAAAAAAAAGATATGTTAGGATCCACCCTGTTAAGGGATTTAACCTTGCTAACCTCTTGTTTTAGTCTTTAGTAATGATCTCGAACCATTGATATTTGCATGGAACTACTTTCCTATAATATTCAATCCAATCTCTAATCAGTTGAAAGAACACAACATCTATCTCTAATCAACAACCCTAAATATATGATTTAGCATCCCCTTTTTATAGTCATTCTTATGTCGGTTAAACATTAAAAACAATCCACAAGTCATCCCTCAACTGAATTAATTCATGAAATTGTTTTGCCAATAAATATTCACATGTCAGCCCAAAAATGTAATACCAACAGTTAATACAAAACATCATCATTAAATTAACCATCTTAACCATCTGATCATCAGGTATCAGTTGGTAACTCAACTAGTTCACATAGAACATTTACCATGAAACTAACTTTAAAATATTGTTGAGTTAACTGAAACAATTGTAGATGTTTACTTCTTTGATCATAATACAAATCTAGTTATGATCACATCTCCCCATATTCAAACCAACTCAAGTGTTACTCAAAACTCAAAAGTGTTACTACCTTACTGCTGACCGATCAGAACACTTAGCATATCTGAGTCACCTATTCATCTTGTAAATAGGTTAGGGTAACCTATTCACCTAAATTAATAGAATTAATAAGTTTCTAGAACTGAAAAACTTAAACTCATCAATTCTCTACCAAAATTTCTTATAATGCCAATAAATTACCTATAAAATATAACTAGTTAGCTTTCCCTAATGAAATTCCTTGCACATGACATTTCCTGGTTTTACTAGTTGTGGAAAACCTCTAACAATATTCATCTAACTGAATTTGACAAAACTATCAAAGTTAACATAACAAAATCTCCTATTTGACAGCCAACTATCATAAAAAAAATTTCAATGAGACAACTCTTTACTTAGTATTCAGAAGGAATAAGTTACCTTTAGTATACATACCGATAGCAATCAGATCATGAGATTTTCCAAGTATCCCGCACACACCTCCTGTGAACTCTACGAGATAACCTTTGTTATTCATCTATGATACAGTCAACAAGTTATATCTTAGGCCTTCAACCCAGTAAACATCATCACAATCTATTTTTATATTAAGTGCAATAGATCTTATTCCTTTTAATAAGAAAGGAGAGTTGTTACCAAACCTTACTTCTCAACCATCAAATTCTTTCTCGGGTTGGTCCCACAATAGTGTGTCCCACTTTTTGGCCAACTTTGACACATAGATCAACATTCTAAAAAAAAACTTCACTTCCGAATACTTATTGCACAAAAATATTAGGAATTTGAAGATGATGTAAACTAGGGTATTTTAGAATTTTCTTTCAAGTTTCTAAATATATTTTTTTTTTTAAATATTAAAATTCATTTTTCCTTCTCCTTCGAAAAGTTGTATGTGTGAAAAAACTATCTTTTTAAGAAGTGACTATCACTTTGATCACCATAATTTTTTTTTAAAATATGATAACAATGTAATTCTTTCAAGATTATATTTTTAACTTCAATATCTAGAGGATGCAATTGGTTTCATTCATTTTGGGTCAATATTTTATAGTTTATTAAGTTCTAAACTAACAGTAACAGTAATTTAGACATAAGGTCACTTGGATCACTCTAACTTGATCTCTATATATCAAAATTATTTTTTTTTAATAGAAAGGTAACATAAATACTCTTTTCCTACATATTTTTCATAATTTTTTTTTTGTAATTTACTATTTTTCCCGAAGCCTTGAAGAGACAGGCTGTTGAATGACGAAACAACCTATGTTTAGTTAAAGTAATATTTGAAAGTGATAATGAACTCAATATGTATTAAAATTATATTCATTAGAAAGCTTGTTCTGAATCACCTCATTTGGCATCATGTGTTTTAGAAAAGTATTTGATTTGGTCCTTAACCTAGGCCTTGAAGAGCCTTTTTTAGGAGGTTTTTATTTTTCTAAGGAAAAAATTTCATTTTAGGGATCTTCGCGTGAACACCACCTTCACCCGAAGGGGTCTGAGAGTCTTCACGTGAAGACCCCTGTGTGAAAAAGTCTGACAAGAATCACCCTGCCATGATTTTACCTGGGGTACTTCTTGTGAACTACGTCGGCTATTTTGAATTTGTTTTTTTGAAAAAATTAGAAAGGTATAAAAGTAATGTTTTTTCTTTTCAGTTTTTCTCCGAATTGCAATATGTGAATTCACTTTTTCTATTATTGATTAATTTTTACAATGGAATTTTTTGGAGAACGATTGTTATTTCTAATTTTTTTGAAGGCATAATTTTGGAGAGGAGAAATATAATATCAAAGTATTTTTTCAAGAAAAGGATTTTTATTGATGATCTTTTGGAAGACATTTTTTGAAGAGAAGAAATGGGAAAAAAGAAGGGAAGACAATGTAAATCTTCTATAAAAATGTTACCTAGTAACAAACAAAGAAATTGTGAAGCTACATTGGAATATTATCATAAAACTAAAGAAGTTGAAGGACGCGCTAAAGTCAGAGGGTCAAGTCAAGTCCTAATAATTGCACATTGAAGAAGGGTCGGGATCACTCCCTACAAAAGCTTAAGCAATTTATGTTTGAGAAGTATCTCGATCACATGCTCCTACTGGTATGGATGAACTTGTATAGTTAGCTCAAACTTTAAAGAGAGATGTTAATTATAGAAACTTAGATCATTTACTTACATTGGATGTGGAGAATTTGAGATCACTTGCTAATGTTCAACCCTTAAGTCTTGCTAAGAAGAGGTCAATGAATATGATAGAAAGAGAAATATTGGC
>MU225293.1:8366368-8383848 GCA_018584345.1 Thuja plicata | reverse complement strand
TATGTTGACATCCATTCTAGGTAACACTATGCTCCAAAAAAGACAAATATCTTCAGTTTCATCTTAGATTGGTTTTAGTAGGAAAATAATATCATGATATGTTAATAGGAGAATGCTTTTGGATGATAGCACCTTGGAAGGCAATTGGTTAATCATGTGTAGTGATCCTCATTTTGACAAGATTGATGGAGGAATCAAGAATTAGGTAAAATTATTTTGGAATGATAATACACATCCTTCATCAAATAGTAGAGATGATACCAGACATAGAATTTCAGCTAATAAATATGAATATCATACGAAACATTGGTTGGACAAAACACAACATGAAATGTATGAGTCATTTTGTAGTTTAAATCCTAATATAAAGATTGGGAAAACATTATTTGAAAGATCAAATCCATAATATATCAAGTTAAACAAAGTGTTTGAAACTTGTTGTTGTTATCATATTGAATTTGATCTCCACTATCAAGTTTTTTGAAAGTTTGTAGAAGACACTTATGGTTTTGAAAATTCTCCTCTTAGTAGACGAAGTGAGTTCATCTCATCCATTTTATGTGACAAAAGAGATGATGTGGATGGAAAAATAAATTTCATAAAAGGAATATGTCAAACATGTGTTGATTTGACTCTTTTTCCTTTGAAAAATGAAAACATTGATGTAACAAAGATGGTAAATTGCAAGAGTTACAAATATGTAAAGAATGAAACAAAATTTGGGAAAGAATCCAAAAGGTTAGAATATGTTGAAGAAGAGATAAATGTTGGAGTATTTATGGAAAAATTTAAAAAATTGATTCAACCCTACATTCATCATCCTTTTTCTGCAAAGTGGCAAGCACAACAATTCCAAACACTGAGAGGCAATTTTCCACTTGGAACTATTATATCAGTTGTTGATTTTGCAGAAAACTATTCCTTTGTTCATCAAAAGGAAATTCAATCATAATACTATTCTTAGAGAAAATTACTATTATGGTACATGTGTGTTATCGACACACACAATTAGATTTGGATGGTATTCAGAACACATTTAAAGCATGGGTCATCAAGGAGGAATATCATTTTTATATAAGTCATGATAAAGAGCATGACATTCATTATGTAGAACACTGCTTCAAGATGTTTTTTGCAAATCTGAAAGAAAGAGGTATAAAAATTGATAAGCATTATGTTTGGTCAAATGGATGTGCTCTACAATTAAAATCATCCAGCCCATTTTATGCACTATGTAGATATCATCGTAATGAAAACATTCCACATATCTGGAGTTTCTTTGAGAGTGGACATGGAAAAGGTGAACATGATTGTGTTGGAGCTTGCATCAAACGTGCTATACGAAAGTATCAAATAAATTATAAGGGGGTTCATATAAAAAATGTACATGATGTTTTTGAATGGTGCAAGATGCACTTTACACTAAATGAGAATGACACGTCATCAGGAATGACTCAAGCGGTACCACACAGAAAATTCTAGGAGATAAAAGGTATGCACACATTTTTAAATTATTCAAGTGTTTAAATTTTTTATGTACATTCTTTATTCAAATTATATTTATAGAATTTAATATTATATATTCATTTGTTAAGGTGTGGATAGAAAAATTATGCATGGTTGCAAGTGGATAGAAAGGACATGATCTTTTCTTTTAGTTATGAGTACAAATTGTCGCAATTGGACATTGAACACTAGAGACTACTCATGCTTTTGTTGTCACTGCATTGCTGACAATTATGAGGAATGCATCAATCAAGACCATTGATATGTAGGTGCATAGAATCTAGTGCCACTTTTTTTTACTGATACATTTGATAGAGATGAAGTTGAAAACTTTGATGATGTTCCTTTGATTTCTACTGATTATGATCATATCTCGGGATTGGTCGAAATTGGTAAGTATATATTTCACATTATATGATCCATTGAACTGCATGTATGATCTAGATAGATAGATAGATAGATCTATACATTGAACTAAGTAAATTTTAATATCACACACACACACACACACACATATATATTGTAGGAGATGTCTTTGTAGAGATTGTTGAGCATGGAAATGTAGAAGGAGTTAGTTATTATTTACTGCGTTGTACTGTAGTGAGGATGAATTTACTTGAACCTTAAGAAAGTTCTAGAATGTTGTTCCCCATAGGTTTGTATGCTTTACATTAATATACTAAAATCAATTTGTAAATTTTAAATTTTATCCTTTTAACTTGAATTTCAAATTTAGTTTGTTTAAATTTATATTGTTAAAATTTGTGACCTACACATTCAATTATTTTAGAGGGAACATATTTCAATCAAATCAAATTAATTCAGCATGGTATTCACTTTGTTGATTACCAACCAGATAATAAGGTCTTTCAATATAGTCACCTAGTAGTTGTCACCTCCATTTGTCTTCATATAGTTAAATCTCAACGTGGATGTCACAAGTGGAGACTAGATAGTGAGGATCATGAGAGAATATTACATGTTCTCAATGAAAGGTCTATACCACTTGAGTTGGTCTAAACATTATAATATGTATGTACCTATTTCATGTTTTAGGACATACTTGATATTTGTGGATTAAATTGACTATGTACTTTGTTGATCTATATTTAAACATATGATGGACTATAATTTGTTGATATATTCAATGGACCTATTTGATAGTTCAATGGTTTTAATATATAAAATTTTATGTATGCTTTTATATATGTGCATGTATAGATGTATTCTTTGATTGTTCAATATTTTTTGTATATTTCTTAAATTAGTAAAAGATACCTTTAAAACATTAGTTTAAACACTAAAACATGATAAAATTAGTTCTAGAATGACTTAGAATAGTTATTGTCCATTAGTTAAATGTATTAACCTGATATTTTTTATGATATTAATTCTAGATCCCCTTAAGACATTTGTTAGACTACTAATGATATTTTTTAGATTACTTAAATGTATGCTTTGATTGTTCAATGTTTTTTATAGATTTCTTAAATTAGTTAAAGATCCCCTTAAGACATTAGTTTGAATACTAATGCATGATGAAATTAGTTCTAGAGTGAGTTAGAATAGTTATTGTCCATTAGTTACATGTATTAACTTGTTATTTTTTATGATATTAATTCTTGATCCCCTTAAGACATCCCCTTAAGACATTTGTTAGATTACTGATGACATTTTTTAGATTACTTAAATGTATGCTTTGATTGTTCAATGTTTTTTTATAGATTTCTTAAATTAGTTAAAGATCCTCTTAAGACATTAGTTTGAACTCTAAAACATGATGAAATTAGTTCTAGAATGAGGTAGAATAGTTATTTTCCATTAGTTACATGTATTAACTTGTTATTTTTTATGATATTAATTCTAGAATAAATAATCTAATCAAATCACCTAATCAAATCATAACATCTAATCAAATTAAACCATCTAATCAAATCATATCATCTAATCAAATGAAACCATCTAATCCAATAAAATCATCTAATCAAATCATAACATCTAATCAAATGAAACCATGTAATCAAATCAGCTAATAAATATATCTCAAATCATAAACTAAAAATATCAAATCCAATGAAATCATCTAATCAAATCATATCATCTAATCAAAAGAAACCATCTAATCAAATCAGCTAATCAACTAATAAATATATGTCTCAAACCATATACTAAAAATATCAAACGTATAATAATGACATATATCATGAGTCTCAAATCAAAGATCTGTACAACATGTCCTAAACTAGGGAGTCATCCAAGTGCATGCAAATAGAGCGACCCTCTGACCGACAGCCATGACCATCCTTTGGTTGTGAATAAGCAACTGATCCTTGCGAATATAAATGCACATGTATATATAATAATAAATTAATGTAAAATACTTGAAACATTATAAATGTGTGTTTAAACTTATATATATTTAAAACTTACCTGACCACTAGTAGGTGCCACATCTTCTGAATCTCTCCTATGAAGATGCTCCGAGCCAACACTAGAAGTAATGTGCTCTACCTGAGTGTCACGAGCATCCTCTAGTTGTGAAGCAGCAACTAACTCCTGCAAATTTAGTATAACATTTTGTAACATATGTGTGTGTGTGTGTGTGTGTGTGTGTGTGTGTGTGTGCGCATATCAATATATTATGTAAAGTATAAGTACGTACACATGCATGCTTAAACCTACATGTATATTTAAAACTTACCTGACCACTAGTAGGTTTCATATGAAGATGCTATGAGCCCACACTAGAGGTAATGTGCTCTACTAACTGTGCCTATAAAATATTATACATTAAATAGCTAATCAGCTAATAAATATATCTCAAATCATAAACTGAAAATATCAAATCCAATGAAATCATCTAATCAAATCATAACATCTAATCAAAAGAAACCATCTAATCAAATCAGCTAATCAACTAATAAATATATGTCTCAAACCATATACTAAAAATATCAAACGTATAATAATGACATATATCATGAGTCTCAAATCAAAGATTTGTACAACATGTCCTAAACTAGGGAGTCATCCAGGTGCATGCAAATAGAGCAACCCTCTGACCGATAGCCACGACCATCCTTTGGTTGTGAAGAAGCAACTGATCCTTGCGAATATAAATGCACATGTATATTTAAACTTACATGTATATATAATAATAAATTAATGTAAAATACTTGAAACATTATAAATGTGTGTTTAAACTTATATATATTTAAAACTTACCTGACCACTAGTAGGTGCCACATCTTCTAAATCTCTCCTATGAAGATGCTCTGAGCCAACACTAGAGGTAATGTGCTCTGCCCAAGTGTCACGAGCATCCTCTAGTTGTGAAGCAGCAAGTGACTCCTGCAAATTTAGTACAACATTTTGTAATAAATGTGTGTGTGTGTGTGTGTGTGCGCGCACATAGTAATATATTATGTAAAGTACAAGTATGTACACATGCATGCTTAAACCTACATGTATATTTAAAACTTACCTGACCACTAGTAGGTTTCATATGAAGATGCTATGAGCCCACACTAGAGGTAATGTGCTCTACTAACTGTGTCTATAAAATATTATACATTAAACAAACATCAATACACACATCTAAAAATAATTGTTCACTAAAACTCCTGGAAAGGAGAAATGAAAACTTTATATACCTGGGTCTCAGGACCAAGAGGATCATCAGCCCACTACACCATCATATCATCAACCAAAGTAGAATCACCCACACCATCTCCAATCCTGAACGTCTCTAGTAATGAAGAGTATAGGGGTGTGTGTATCTAGGAGGGGAGTCTTGTAGAGCCTGAACAACTAGGAAGAAATAGCAACTGCATAAATGATCCAACATCACTGCCAAAGTCCACCTGACTCAACTTGTACAACTACTCATCAAATGTTTCTAGGCCCTCAATTGTGATGTGTACATCTCCAACCCATATAGCTAGATCTGTATTTGTAGACTGATCTATGGGTGTAGAGTGATGTGAACTATGATGTGTCTAACTAGATGATGCAGAGTGCTCTGTAGAGTGTTGTGCCTGACTAGATGGTGCAGACCAATCTACAAAGTGATGTGCTTGACTAGATGGTTTAGAGCGCTTTGCATAGTGTTGTGCCTGACTAGATGGTGTATCCTGTGTTGGTGGAATGATAGGACCTTGCTCAAGTCTAATGAAATCTCTAACTGAATGTGATGGGATACTCTTCATGTCTGCAATATAAGAATATGACTGGAGGAGATCCTCTCAAAAGTAAAGTGCTACATCCAAATGACTATAATGGGTAGAAAGTTCTCGTATCTTTCCAGGTGGAGGAAGACCAAAAGCTCTATATGCCTCATCATTGACCCCTGCAGTAGTACTAGATGAAGCCTCAGAAGATGATCTTCCTTGACTTGGTCTAGTCAAAATATATCTTCCCATTTTATCTGAAGTGATGGAGGTGGCTGCAAATGCAATCTCCACTATCATGTCCACTACTCACCTCTGGGATACAATGGCCACTCTATCTGTAGTAGCAGCCATCGTCGGTGCCACTGTCAGAGTCCTGTGCCCAACTAGCTCTCTATGAGTACCTACAACTCGATCAACCCTACAATAATTTTCATGGTCAAAAACTCTACTGCACGCTTGACCATAATATCCAGGAAGATCTAAATAGTTGACCCTAAGTCCCAAATGAAACTTAACATACAACTGTTGTGCAAAATATAACGAAATCACATCGTTATTAAGATAATGACCATGTGTTGCAAGAAAACAAGGGTATATCATGCATGCAATATCAGGAATATGACACTGTATAACCTGATATGCCCTCACAGTGGCCTTCCCATCATAAAATGGGAAGACCTCTTGTTTGATGATTTTCTTGGGGACATGGCTCTGGACCGTCTCCAAGGAAACATCACCTGATACCTCAGCTCTCAACTCTCAAAAAATAGTATCTACAACCTGTGGTGTGAAAAAAGAGTGGGATCTCAATCTAGGAGTCATATCTTCCAAACTCCTTAATATAGTGACATAAATATTTCTATAGATTCCATCTGGCTTAGATGTAAGGATTTTTTGTTAGAAACACTGAGAGGGGGGGTGAATCAGTGTTTTGCAATTTTATTTATTTCAGAAACTTGAAAATTAAATCAAAATAGATAACATATAAATCATAACACAATGAAACATAACACAAGATATGTTTATGGGGAAACCTTGATCATAGGAAAACCCTGGTGGGAGTTAGTACCCACAAATGATTGTACTAGTCTTATGAACTTGTTAGAGTTCCTTTGCCCTGTTATGAGCAATCTTTACAATGCAAGTACAATGACCATGTTAGGATTCTTTACAAAACTATGTTAAAGGTGAATGGCTCACTTCTAGAGCTCATTTCCCAATAGGATGAGGGCTACAACCTCCAAATAACAGATACACACTATATCCAAAAGTGAACTGTTGTTATGAAACTGTTGTCTGATTAGTTCAACTTATGTGTTGATGCTCTAATATATTAAAGAGATCTATCTCATACTGATTTGTTTTTACTATTCTTCTGTATGTCTTTTTTGCATATTTTTCACTCTCTTGCTTCATATAAAATTCCATGTCAAGTATATATACACACCTGAATAGACGCAACTAAAAATAAGAACTTGGCCAGCCCAAAATCAACATACATAATTCTTCCAAATGAATTGGCTTAAGTGTATTTACGGGAGTGTTAAAAACATAATTATGAACATATTACAATAGGTGCATAGCCATTTCAACACAAAATATTATACGCTAATGAAAATCTGAATTCGGCTCCATGTTCTATTTGCTGAACTGCTAGTGTCACTTGAATTTGTTGTAACTTCTTCGTATTGTCATATATTACCATGCATGTATAGAATAAGAATAAAAAACATATCATAAAGCTTAAGTACAAGGGTGTATACTCTAACTTGATCGTATGCAAGTGTGTTGGTGCTCTGATCAAATGTATAGCTTTGTCATGTTCTGCTTTCTATACTTAGTCAAATTTTGATCTTGAAAGTTTGTGAACTTACTGTCAAAACTTCATATCAATTTTTTTCCATAATGACAACACAAAACATAGTCATATACTCATTGTAGTGTGAAATTTCCAACAATCTCCCCCTTTTTCATTAATGGCAACAAAGGAATGTGGCCAAGTTACTAAACTTTGACTTAACAAAAAACTGCAAGTTTACTGTACATCATACTCCTTTATATACTCTACTCCCCCTTTGACATTAATGAAAAAAGTGTTAAACAATAAATTCCCTTAGTACTTACTTAGAGTACACATTTGGGAATGCAATCTGAAGATTCTTGATTTCTTACTTCCAAAATGCCTTGAGTTCATCAACAGTCTAAAGATGGGTGAATAATGCATATGTGAACTTCTCCATTTTTATCAGATCCATGCAGGGGCCTTAATCATATGTGACCATAGTTGCATCAATCTGTTTGATGTTCTCATTTAGTATAGCTAAGGAGGGCACAAGTGCATTTCTCATTTGATTTTTCCTAGTCCTTATCTTGATGATCTCTATCTTAGCTTTTTCAATATTGTCTATCTATCCTTGATAGATGTTGTTGCGCATATTGATGTCTTAAGAGGAGGTTTCAACTAATTTCCCTATACTTTCAACCAAGATGTCTGCTTCCTCAATCTTCTTGATGTGTTTAGAAGTGAATTTTCCTCTGTCCATACAATTAGCTATCACATTTCTGCCTTTTGCTGCTAGCTCATTTAGAATTGCTTGTCCAATATTCAATGAGTTGAGATCTAGTGAGAAATTCTTTATTAGTTCATCTAGTCTTTCCTTTTTGTACTTTTCCTCTACAATTTTAGTAGCTGAGTCTACTAGACTTGTGAAGTTTTCTTTGAAGCTTGTCAAGATGTTATTGACATCATAATCTGATTCAATATTTTCCAATTTCTTCTTTTTTGGCACTAGGTTGTTCAAAATGTTTACTGACTCAAGAAAGAGAGGATTTCTCATAAATTTTTTCTCTTTTGCTTTCTCCATAGCTTATACACTTATTTTGACCAAGTCTTCTTCTCCCCATGCATCTAGGTTTGCTGAGTCAGGGGTCAAAATTGACAACAATGATATTTATGGTTTCATAGATGGAGTGAATATAGTATTTTGACTTACATCCATACATTCACTTTTCACTGAGATCTCCATAGAGGGTGGTTCATTAGATTGATTATCTTCCTCATTATTTAAATCTCTTGAGTCTTTAGAAAGAACTTCATCTTGATGCAAGGGAGTATTATCGGTACATACCTTCTCAACTTCTTCAATGCTGACAAATACTTTTTCAAATTTGTTCAAATCATTATTTGAAGCTGTCATTATTATCTTAACATCATTGATCATAATAGTTTCATTTAAATATTTGACTGTGTCAGAGGGTGATGTAACTTTGAGCGCAGAAACCTGTGGACCTGTCATATGTACATTAAGAATCTCTGGTTCTTTTTCTTGTTTGGAAGGAACTGGAGTCACTTTAGTTGTAGGTTCCATTGATGGATACATGTGTCTTTAAAAAAACACTTGCTTGAATGCTCTTTCAGTCTCTTTACCAACCAACTCATACTCTTTATTCATAATGTGAAGAGTTTTTATTTTGGTTCTTAGATAAGGTTTTACTAGATCTAACAGTATTTCCTTCTCATCATGTGAGAAAATAGGGAGAAGTTTATCTAGTATTTCCTCTCTAATCCTCATATCTTCTTCTATTGGTTTTCTTTTTAATAAGTCTACTATGTTCCATACTTTGTCTGGAATGACTGTCTTATGTTCCAAAACTAACCTTTTAAATTTGATCATATGAGAGATAATCATAGAATGTATTTTTGATTTATCTATCTCCTGGTATTTGTCATAGACATTTGTAATTGAATCTAGTCTTCCTTCATTAATGATTTTGTTTCGTAGGATTTCAAGACTAGGTCTGAATCGTACCTTAGGAGGGGCTTGAGTATTCTTTAATTTGCTCTGTATTGTCCTTGAGGATGGTTGGCTTGTGGGAAATTTCTTCCTTGTTCTATTCATCTTGCTTGGTACTGAAGCTGGAGAGGATTCCAGGTCAATAGTAGTAGAGGGTGCAGATGTACTCTCATCAGATTTCTTCTTTTTATTCTTGTGGATATTATCAGATTTTTCTATTTTGACTTCTGCAGGTGTTTGCTTAAGTTCTCTTGCAATTTTGGCTTCCCTAGCTTTGTCTAGGTCCTCCTGTGTGACACCATGAACTTTTAGGATGTTAGAGGTAATAAATGATGCTTTCCTCTTATTGGCTGCACTATATAGGAAAGAATCAACTTGATTTGTCTTTTCTTTGTATGTGCCCCATCTAGGCTCTTTTGGATCTTTAGGTGCAGATAGAAGAACTTGTGCATATCCTTCCAAAACATGTTCATCTACTTCATAACCAAGTGGGTGAATCCATTTGGTTCTTGGCTCAACTGCTTCCATGCAAGTACAGTCTATTTCCACCATGAAACATATGGTGTCCTTGTATTTTTCAACTATCTTCTCTGGTATTCTAAACCTCTTCTGCATCTTGATTCTGAATGTCTTTATCTCCATATCCATAGAGTCCTTTACACTTCTTTCTGATGTATATTTTAATGAGATTTGATATAAAGTAGGTTTTCTCCTATCTAGGTAAAGATTAGAAACCTTACCAACAATGTGGAAGTATAAGTATATAATCAATGAGCTAAATCTGAATGTTTTTATTTTCTCATGCTTGATAGCTTTAACATTCTCAATTAGTTGTGCGCACAATATCTCAAAAAGGTTATATTGTGTGTTATCTCTTTCCATCCTAATTTCTGCTAGTACTATCATCGCGGATACACTATTAAGTCTACTTGCATGCTAAAAATTATAACCAAGTATCATGGTGATGAGTTTGATGTCTTTCTCCACAATAGGATCAACAATCATTCTGCGCCTATTGCTTCTAGATAAGCATGTCTACTTAACCTGCTTCTTGACATCTTTTCCAGTGGGAAGAATAGGTCCAACCTTAGAGATTCTGGTCACCTCATGAATCGGGTCAACAATAATGTGGACAGGAACTTCACCAATCCAAAATAGATCATCATGAATGCTACCAAGTAAAATTTTAACCCATTCTGGTTCATATAACTCATGTGCATTTGTATACTCAAAAATAGGGTTATCAGTGAGATGTAAGAATTCATCCTTGAATGAGTAATCTGGTTTCATCATAGATTCCATGAGCGTCATTATGTTGTTGTCACCAACTGACTACTTCTTACTGTAAATGTAAGAGAGAATGTCCTCAACATGCACGACTACTAATGAAGTCTTGGAAAATTCCCCTTCTACATCATCTAGCACTGACTTGAATGGATGATTTTTAAACATGAAACTCTTCCTTTAAGTGATTTTAAAGACTATAGGAGTTTCCATAATTACTTGTTGATTTCTTAAGTAGGGTTACTTGAAGTTTTGAAATGACACGTCCATACTAGGGTTTTGTTTCAACTTCAATTTTCTTTGCTAACCAACCAACGGTTATCCTTCAAAAATTTGATGCTTATCTGTCTTGTGCTCTCTAAATTCTCAATCTTGAATGTAAAGTGAAGATATAAGATCTTTTACCGACTTATAAATGACTTATTGTATTTAATGCTTATTTTTGTAATGCGGTTTCCACTGACAATTTCAATCTTTATTCTTGTCAAATTACAAGCTATGTGTGCATGCATACTTTCTTAATTCGTGACCAAATACATGAATCCATAGGCACATACTTAGAGGTGAGTATACCAGCCACACAGTGGTTTAGAGCTTGAATAGATCCCCCTATGACCATGAGGGCCATCTAACCAAAAGTAGAAGTTGCATCCACTATGGATGCATTCAATACTTTGTTAACATCATCATCTTTCTTTACTTCAACACATATTTTGCCTGAAACTTCTGTAGCTTTTACAAATGTGTCTTCTCTAGATTCTTTAAATAGTGATCTTTTAGGCATTTATTGTCTTTAAGTTCTAGATCTGCAAAACCTTAAGATATGTCTAGCTTTGTACATGAGTGACAAATGATTGGAGGTCTACTAATATTGTTTACCATGCTACACTACTTGGTTGTGTGTCCATTATAATTACATATCTAACATGTAATGTTCTGATAGTTTCTCTGAGGTTGCTTTCTCTAATTCTATTGAGTCAGATTTCTTTGGTTCTTCTATGATTGATTTCTTTGAATAGCTCTTCAATATATAGCCTGATGAACAAATTTATTACAAGAATAACAATAGCCATTGAAGGGTCTTACCTCTTTACAAGCTCTTTCCAAATGTCCATGCTTGTTATAGGCATAACAAGTTCGGTTAACTATCTTGTGTTCATCTTTAGATGATTCTACTTTAGCTTTTGCAAGATTCTTAGTAGCTTTTACTTCTACAGATTTTTCTTGTACTTTCTTACTTTCTTGCATTGTATTGATTTAACTTTGTGCTACACTGTATCCAACACTAGTAGTATCTCCTCTTAACTTTTGTATATAAATTTGTGATTGAATTAGATCAGAACTTGTGTGTAATTTTTTAATATGATTCTTCGCTTCTATCAATTCAAATTCTATCTTTTTCTTGATATTTTCCAACTGCAAGATCTTCATATTTGCTTTCATAAGTTCTTCATATAATTGTTTACTTTCTTTGGTCTTTTATTCAATAGTTGTTTGGCTATCTATTAACCGCTCAATCAGATCTTCAATCTTGTCCTTCAGAGACATGTTTTCTTCATTCAAATTTTTGACTATTTGCCCCAAATCATTCGTAGAGCAATCTTTCAAATTGTTTCTTAATTTTTTGATAAGCATTTGCGAGCCATCAACTTTTAGTTTTAGATCTTCATTTTCTTTTTTAGATCTGTCAAGATCTTAAAGGGCTACTTCAAGATTTTTTTTTAGATGTTTCACCTCTGATGTATCCATGATCTCCTCAAGTGGTTAAAATATCTTTCAGAGGACCACAACTTTGATACCAATTTTTAGAAACAATGAGAGGGGGGGGGGGGGGGAATCAGTGTTTNGGGGGGTGAATCAGTGTTTGGAAATTTTATTTATTTTAGAAACTTGAAACTTAAATCAAAATAGATAGCATATAGAGAATAACACAATGATAGATAACACAAGATATGTTTATGGGGAAACCTTGATCACAGGAAAATCCTGGTGGGAATTAGTACCCACAAATGATTGTACTAGTCTTATGAACTTATTAGAGTTACTTTGCGTTGTTAGGAGAAATATTTACAATGCAAGTACAATGACCCTGTTAGGAGTCTTTACAAAAACATGTTAAAGGTGAATGTCTCACTGCTAGAGCTTTCTGCCTAATAGGTAGAAGGCTACAACCTCCAGATAACAGATACACACTATATCCAAAAGTGAACTGTTGTTATGACATTGTTGTTTGATCAGTTCCATTTATGTGTTGATGCTCTAATCTCTTAAAGAGCTCTATCTCATACGTATTAGTTTTTACTGTTATTCTATATATCTTTTTGGCATATTTTCCTCGCTCTTGCTTCATAAAAAATTACATGTCAAGTATATATACATGCATGAATAGACATGACCAAAAATAAGAACTTAGTCGGACCAAAATCAACATACACAATGCTTCCAAATGAATTGGCTTAAGTGTGTTTCCAAGAGTGTTAAAAACATAATTAAAAACATATTACAATACATGCATAGCAATTACAAAACAAAATATTATACGCTAATCAAAATCTGAAGTCAGCTCCATGCTCTGTTTGCTGAACTGCTAGTGGCAATTTGCTGTAACTTCTCCATACTATCATATATTACCATGCGTGTATATAATAAGCATAACAACATATCATAAAGCTTACGTAAAAAGGTGCATACTCTAACTCAATCATACGCATGTGCACTGGTGATCTGATCAACTGTATACCTTTTTCATGTTCTACTTTCTATACTTAGTCAAATTTTGATCTTCAAAGTTTGTGAACTTACTGTCAAAACTTCATATGGTTTTGTTGTCATAATGACAACACAAAACTTAGTCATATACTCCTTGTAGTGTCAACTTGCCAACATTTTGTGTCTAATTCTATCCATCTCTATCTGACGTGTCTCAAATAATACTTGCATGATCTGGAGTGCAAGGTGCATCCTGAGCTAGTACATCATGGGCATACATATCCTCAGTGGCCATCTAGATGTAACATACGTGGAAGCTAAGTGTTAACAATTAAGTACTTGATTACATCTTATAATTACATTTAAAATAGAAACAAATATAGATTAATATATAAGTTTAGTCTTATTAGGTCTTACGGGGTCTTATTAGGTCTTAAGGGGTCTTATTCTATGTCTTAAATATCCTAATGTCACAATAGGGTTCCTATTGGGTATTAAGGGTCCTTGGATGTACTAAGGGGTATTAATATGTCCTATTAGGTCAAGTAAGTGGTTTTATTAGGTCTTAAGGGGTCCTATTAGGTCTTAAGGGTCCTAGAAGGTCTAAAGGGTCCTTGGATGTACTAGATTGGATGTACTAGTAGGTCTTATGTTTAGTCGTATTAGGTATTAAGTTTTCTTATTCTAGGTCTTAAAGATCCTAAGAGTGCTTAAAGATTTTTATGTCACACTAGGGGTCCTATTAGGTCTTAAGGGTCCTTGGATGTACTCAGGGGTATTAATAGGTCATATTAGGTCAAGTAAGTTGTTTTATTAGGTCTTAAGGGGTCCTATTAGGTCTTGAGGGTCCTATTAGGTCTAAAGGGTCCTTGGATGTACTAGATTGGTATTAATAGGTCTAAAGGGTCATTGGATGTACTAGTAGGTCTTAAGTTCAGTCTTATTAGGTCTTAAGGGGTCCTATTAGGTCTTAAGTGGTCTTATTATAGGTCTTAAAGATCCTAAGAGTTCTTAAAGAGTTTTATGTCACAATAGGGGTCCTATAAGGTCTTAAGGGTCCTTGGATGTACTAAGGGGTATTAATAGGTCCTATTAGGTCAAGTAAGTGGTCTTATTAGGTCTTAAGGGGTCCTATTAAGTCAAGTAAGTGGTCTTAAGGGATCCTATTAGGTCAATTAAGTGATATTATTATGTCTTAAGGGGTCCTATTAGGTCTTAAAGGTCCTATTACGTCTAAAGGGTCCTATTACATCATGTTAGGGTTTCATTGTAGGGTTCCATGTTAGGGTTTCATATGGTTAAGGTTTCATGTTAGGGTTAAATATGGTTAAGATTTCATGTTAGGTTTCAATATGGTTAAGGTCTCATGTTAGGGTTAATGTTAGAGTTTATGTCAAGATTTATGTTTCAGTTTCATGTTAGGGTTAATTTGTTATAGTTTCATGTTAGGGTTTCATGTTAGGGTTCAATATGGCTAAGGTTTCATTTTAAGGTTCAATATGGTTAAGGTTTCATATAAGGGTAACTAATGTTAGAGTTTATGTTAATTTATGTTTCAGTTTCATGTTAGGGTTAATTTGTTAGAGTTTCATGTTAGGATTCATTCTGGTTAGAGTTTCATGTTTAAGGGTCCTACTTGGGTTCTTAAAAAGGTTTAAATGTCAACGTAGGGTTCCTAAGGTGTACTACTTGGGTCCTCTAAGTGTCTTAAAGTGTACTAGGACATGTACTAAGGCATGTAATATTTTAACATCTAAATCTACATGAATAACATATATACATGTAACTCTAAAATATATATGTAAATAATTTAGAGAGAGAGAGAGACAGATATTCCTAATAAATTTACTAACATTAAAATAAATTAAAATATATATATTTTTAATTTCTAGCATTCTAAGTTATGGTTTTTTATCATTTTCTAACATTTTCTAACATACTAAGTGTGTAGTCCGAAAATGGAAGAACTTCCATTTTGGACTGGTTTAGCCCTCTGAGTAAGTGGTTTAGGGTCATGCCAAGTGCCTTGAATGGGTCTTTTCCTTGGATCTATCTTTCTTCACTATTCTGCACCATCTCCCACTTTCTCCAGCCTATTTCTGACACTCCTAAACTCCGAACTGGGATTTTAGCCTCAAGGTCAAGGTTGACCTTTTTGGGTCAAGGTTGACCTCAACCTTTACCTAGGTCAAGGAAGACCTCAACCTTGACCTAGGTCAAGGATGACCTCAACCTTAACCTAGGTAAAAATCAATCTTTTTTCTGACTTTTTGTCAAAATTCTAGATTATCAGGATTTCTGGATCTCGGGCTTCAGAAAAGTTTAATTCCCGCTCCCGGGTCAGCTGTTTTGGGTTCCAAAATGATGAATCTTAAATAATATTTAATATAGATCTAGTTCTAAGGTTATATATCTGAGGGAAAATTAATTCTCCTATGTATGCCTCTCTAGAAGATTGGGCCCTAGATTGCTATAAAAGGAAGCCTTCTCCTCTCATTTTCTCTAACCATCATCAAGTAAGAACCATGAAATCATAAGGCACTTGAAGAAAACAATAATCCATTGAAGTGAGCATCTACTCTCAATAATTCAAGCATTTCTCAATAACTCACTTCATCAAGGAGATCCATTTGTAGCCATTGAAGGATTCAAACTCTATGGAGTCCTCTTGTTGAAGATTTCTCCATCCATATTCCTCCAAGCTTCTTCTTATTCCAAGATCCATTTAAGATTGGTGTTGAAGATCTACAAGAAATTGATTAAATAAATCCTACATTCTCCATTCTACATTCTAAATCCATTTGGTGCGTTCACACTTGTGGGTACAAGGATTCGAATCCTCTACAAGGACTTTTACATGAGAAAGGTGAATTTTTTCATTTACTTTGTTTATTTTTGCAATTTCAATTGTATATTTGAGGTTAATTTTAAAATTGGGATTAAGGCAAACCCATCCCTCAACAAACAAACCCTTTTTCTTGTAGGTACATGCTTAGAATAGTAGATCAGGAAGGAGATTTGGATACCCTTTTTGGCAAATTTTTGCGATCTGAAAATAAAATTTTAGTCTGAGACTTTGTAGGTCGATTGTGACCTAGGGCACAATTAGAAATCCTATCAAATGTCAACATTGACTTGAGGGTACAAATTGGAACCGTGTCAAAATGGAAAACCATTTCTAGGTTTTATAGATCTCATAGTTTCTATTCAAGAAATTGAAAGTCAACAGTTTCTGAGACTGTCTGATAGCCTTTTTGGCAGGTTCTTTTTCAGAGGTAAGTATTTTATTCCATTTTTCTTTGCAATATGTAAAGGAGAAAATGATGTTAATAGAATAAGAGTGTTTTGATACTCAAATCACTTATCACCTTACATTTAATGTTTAAAGTGGAGGGATAAATAAGACATTCCCCATTATTCTCAAATGCACAAAGGAAGGATCCAAATTGATCAACCCAAAAAGGGTCAATGCATAAATGAATCAATCTATAGGAAATAAGAATAAAGAAGGAGATCCTAGGTTTCCCTCTTAAAAAGTGTTTTGAAATGAATGTAAATGTGTGATAGATTTATAATTATTAAGGATTTGAATTGAAATGGATAGGAGAAATGCACTAACCTTGAAATATTGCAGATCAAAGAATGTTGTTTTCTAGGGTCTGTACTATGTTTCTGGAT
Source organism: Thuja plicata (assembly GCA_018584345.1). NCBI lineage: Eukaryota > Viridiplantae > Streptophyta > Pinopsida > Cupressales > Cupressaceae > Thuja > Thuja plicata. The sequence goes on along the minus strand of MU225293.1, from coordinate 8,366,705 downwards.
AATCTAAAGTATGATCCTGAACCGGAGTGCAGAGATGAACAAACCACAAAAATATTTTTCCATTCCAACACCATCTTATGAAAAAGGTCGACCTTGACCCACAAATGTCACCCCTGACCCAATAATGTCGACCCTAGCCTACACAGGTCCAACAAAAAATATGTTTGCAAATACCAGAAATTGGCTGAAAAGGGTATCCAGATCTGGGTTCAAATCCGTAGTCCCAAACTTATACATGGAAGAAAAAGAGGTTTTTTTATTGGGGGGGAGGGTTTTGCCTTAGTCAAACCCCAATTTAGGAATTAACCTTGAAATCAATAAAGTATAGAATGCTAGC
>MU225293.1:8347407-8362275 GCA_018584345.1 Thuja plicata | reverse complement strand
ATCTATTGGAAATAAGAATAAAGAAGGAGATCCTAGGTTTCCCTCTTAAAATGTGTTTTGAAATGAATGTAAATGTGTGATAGATTTATAATGATTAAGGATTTGAATTGAAATGGATAGGAGAAATTCACTAACCTTGAAATATTATAGATCAAAGAATGCTATTTTCTGGGGTCTGTACTTTGTTTCTGGAAAATCTAAAGTATGATCCAGAACTGGAATGCAGAGACAAACAAAACCCAGAAATCTTTTTCCGTTCCAACACTATCTTATCAAAAAGGTTGACCTTGACCCACAAATGTCACCTCTAACCCAATAATTTCAACCCTAACTTGCACAGGTCTGACATAAAATATGTTTGCGGATCCCAGAAATTGGCCAAAAAGGGTATCCAGATCTGCGTTCAAATCCATAGTCCCAAACCTATACCTACAAGAAAAAGAGGTTTTTTTGTTGGGGGGGGAGGGGTTTGCCTTAGTCAAACCCTGATTTAGGAATTAACCTTGAAATGAATAAAGTATAGAATGCTAGCAAGTAGTAGAATTCAATCTAACAATGAAGCGATTATATTAAATAGATATGTAATTGTAATTCAAATGTAAGCAAGTATGTAAATATGAAAGCATGGACTTTAGAAACCATAAACCTCCATGATTGTATGCTTGGAATCCACCTTGAAGAGATGATGAGAGAGTCTTGAGGATTGACAAAGGATCTTGAAGGAAGATCACACCATCATGATGGCTAGATCTAGGGCTTGAATGATAAATCTTGAATGCTTGAACCAAATCCCTTCAAAGGCTTGAAATATTGAATCCTTTATCTTCAATGGAGAACTTGAATTCTTAAGAGGAAGACTTGAACACTTTGAAATCTTGGAAACATGTAGAACAATGGAAGCTTGAACTTTTTCTTGATGACTTATTATCAGTTAGTTGATGGTTAGAGAAAATGAGAGGAGAAAACTTCCTTTTATATGAAATTAGGGCACAATCTTCTAAGGAGGCTGACATAGGAGAATTAAATTCCAATTAGACCCATGCCCCTAGAAGAGGACCTATATTAAATAAAATTTAGGATTTACTTCTTTGGAACCCAAAACAGCCGACCCGGAAGCAGGAAAATGAATTTTTGCAAAGACCGACATCCGAAAATGGTGGGACACTAAGATTTGAACCCTGGGTCAAGGTTGAGGTTGACCTTGACCTAGGTTAGGGTTGAGGTAAACCTTGACCTAGGTCAGGGTCAAGGTTGACCGTGACCCTGAGGTCAAAGACCTCAGATCTATAGTCCAGGATGTCAAAAACTGGATGGAAAGAAGTGGAAAGAGAGGAAGAATAGGGGGAAATCTAGGTCAAAGTTAGGAACACATTCAAGGTGATTTATATGACCCAAAACCACCTACTCAGAAGGCTAAACCAGTATACCATGGAAGTGCTTCCATTTTCTGACTATACACAATCATTTCAAGATTTACACCCCTTATCAATTAAAATTAAATGTAAGATTATTAATGGATGCATAGGGTATCTTTTATGTCCAAATATCTATTGTTCAAAACCCTATCTAAAGAGACCCTCTATTTTCTTCTTTACATTTTGGTGAACCCGTCATAGAAAACTCTTTATTTTTGGTGTTAGATTTGCATCTTGTGTTAGATCTTACATGCATTTAAAGGTAGATTTATTTTATGCTCTTGCACTTATATGTCAAAAATAAATAAAAATTACAAAATTTCTTTAAAAATATAAAAACATTTACATTTTTCATCAAACATTTCATTTAAATGCATTTGGATATATCTAGATCTATTTTCTATGCATTTCTTTATTCATTATTATGTTTCCCATGTTGTTTCAACTAGTTTCTTAACCTTTTACAATGTGCTTTATTGAGAGGGATGATAATCCTCCTATTTGGGATGAACGTTTGGATTTGGAAGTTGATTACTCTCTTCCTCATGAAGCCATTGTGGATGATTCTACTTTTTGGGATGAACACTTGGATAAAGACATTGATTTATCCCTTCCTTGTGAAGATGACTTGATACAAGAGGGTGATTTATTTATTGATGACATATTCATACATAATGGTGACTCTTTTTCTAAAACAGACTCCCCTTAGACAATTTAGAGAAAGAAGAAAACATTATAGATGCTTTACCTCCATTTGGGATTCCTTCTAGTGATGAGGCATTAGTGGAGAATATTATGAATTCCCATAATGCTCTCCCTCTTAGTGATGATCTTATGGAGAATCAAGATCCTCCCTCATCTCCTCCTAGGATGTATTCTTTTCTTCCTTCTTTTGAACCTGTTTGTAGTGTTGAGACAACTAATGTGGTCTATCCAAAACCCTTGTTGACTATCAAAGGTTTTCCTCGCATTACTATCAAAGGTAAACCTATGGAATCTTTAGAATCTTTCAATGATCAAGATTCGATATCTCATACCTATCGTACAAGGAGTAACCCTCAACCTAATCTTGTGATTCCTACTTATTTACCACCTTCTCAACCCATTCTTCTTCCTCCACCCCATCTTCCTAGTATGGAGTATGATTTGATAAACCAAGTGCGCAATACCCCTGCCAAGATTTCTTTATGGGAGCTTCTTCAAACTTCACCTAACTACCATGAAGCCTTAAAAAATCTCTAGCAACTCTTTCCACTCCACCTCCTAACCAAGAGAACATCAATTCCTTCTTACAATGCATCCATGTTACCCCGGGTCCTCCTGACATTGTTTTTAATCAAAAGGATTTACCTTCTAAAGAAGTTCAGAATCAATATGATGCCCTTATGGTTGTTGTTACTATCAATAAGAGTATCATTCGTAGGACCTTGATTGATAATGGATCTGGGCTTAGTATTTGTAGCATGGACATTCTCAAAGTAATTAAATCTGATCTTTCAAATATTCAACCTGATAATAATCCTATACGTGGCTTTGATAACATTGATAAGAACACTTTGCCCATCATTACCTTACCTATGAAAGTAGGTTCGATCATCTTGAATACTCCTTTTCATGTTATTCCTGGACCTCTTAATTATAACTTACTTTTGGGTAGACCTTGGTTGCATGAGATGAATGTTGTTCCTTCCACCCTTCACCGTAAATTCAAGTTTATTCACAACAACATTGTGTATACACTTCATGCAGATGATGCGCCAAATCATTGTTTGAATATTCAAACCCACAATACTCCTATTCCTAATAGTAATCCTCCTTCCTCTAATGCTCTTCCTGGAGATGATTGGGAAACCTTGGATTTTAATCCTACCTATATGGGAGAGTATACAGTTTCTAATCTTGATTTTATGAAGCAACAAAGAGAGTTTGAACAACGAGATTTTTCTTCTACTTCTAATTCCCTTCATAATAACTTTGTCACTGCTTCTACCCACTATGAATCTATAAAACCTAGTAGTAATGACATAGTGACTACTGAAGTTCCATTGACTCCTTCTGATATGGCTTCTTGTTATGGTCTTGGTTATCATTTACTAGTTAAACAAGGATTCCATGGTCAAGAATGTGGTAAGCATAAACAAGGAATTCAAATGCCCTTACAGAATGGGGGGCATGAGCATTATTATGGATTGGGATTTAATCCTCAAAAACAAATCAATAATAACATCTCAAATAACACTTCAAAACTTAATGAACCTATGAAGGATTTTTCCCAAGAAGTTCTTTTTCTAAAACTCCTTCATGCTAAGATGATTACTAGACCTAAACACAAAAAGAAATGTAGTCCATACTTGAAGGCTCTTCCTTTTTGTTTGTATCATAGATTTCATGATCACTCTACTAATGAATGTCAAGCTTTACATTATAAGATTAGGCATCTCATTAATAGTAAAGTTATTTATATATCATGTCACATTGAGTTATATTTTAATCTTGTTTTCTCTAAATAGCATTCATGTTACTATTATGGAACTCTACATTATGTAAACAATGTTAGCCTAATCTTTGGGGGCTCATTGTCTTGCATAGTGTTGTGATAAATTTAATAGGTCCCCTTTCATCCTTGTTCCTACACTTGGGGGAAAGGATTCCATCTCCTTCTTTTATGTCTTTCCAAGATTCACTTTTCCCTTGGTTAAGCAGTATCTATCTATTATGTGATATCCAATCATACCTGAAAATTTTGGTTTGCATTGAGGATCTATGTCCTTGATCATAACATATTTCATTGTTTAACATTCAATTTCCATTGTTGATAAATCTCTCACCTTGGAAACTAAATACTATGCTATCCCTCACAAGGGTTACTTTTTCACTTCTTGCATGATATCTCTTTGCATTCGTCCCTTCCATGGCCTCATAGGAGTTGTGACCTTCTTGGCTTGGAATAGGTGTTGTCTATGGATATTGTCTTGATGTTGAACAAGGATTTATCCTTGTTCTTTTCTTTCCTTAACATGTCAAAATGGTATGTACTTTTTCATCTTAAGGAGGGTGGCATTTATACGGTCTCCCTCCTTCTATATTATGCATTTTTGTTCTAACCTTTTGTTTTGTGGCATGCTAAATCCTTTGAAGGTAATGCACATAAGTTGCTAAATCTTGAAGAGATACCCATTCAATTTAAATTCAATATGCTAAATAATCGGAAGGTAATACACATAAGTTGCTAAATCCTGAAGAGATACACATTTTACAAATGTATTCCATGGTGATATAAGGATATGGATCCATGGGTACTTCATAAAATCTGTCAAAAGACACACTACATACATGCAAAAATCTGCCAGAAGGTGCACAAATTTATGGGGTGACTATCAAGTGCTTTCTTGGTGGGCCATCCTATCCTTTTGTGGCTCACAGTCAGATACACACATCTTACTGGGTGAGCTAATCACACCCTCTCTCTTTTTGTCTTTGACTGTTGATGTCTCTATTATCATGATCTCAGGGTTGATAAATACTTAAGTTCCTAGGGGCTTGAGGATTCCTTTGTCCCTTTTGATTTCAATACTATTATCTTTTCTTCATGATCTCCTTTACCAAGAGTTGGCATCAAGTCCATACTCTAGCTAAAGTGGGGGGCTACATGTATAGTCAGAAAATGGAAGCACTTGCATTTTGGACTGGTTTAGCCCTCCAAGTAAGTGGTTTGGGGTCATGTCAAGTACCTAGAATGGGTCTCTGACTTGGATTTTTATTTCTTCAATGTTCTGACCCATCTCCCACTTTCTCCAGCCTATTTCTAACACTCATGAACTCCGAACTGGGATTTTGGCCTCAAAGTCAAGGTCAAACTTTTTGGGTCAAGGTCGACCTCAAACTTGACCTAGGTCAAGGACTAACTCAACCTTGACCTAGGTCACAATCGACCTTTTTCTGACTTTTGGTCCAAATTCTAGATTTCCAGGATTTCTGGATCTCGGGCTTCGAAAAAGTTTAATTCCCGCTTCTGGGTCGGCTGTTTTGGGTTCCAAAATGATGACTCTTAAATTATATTTAATATAGGTCCACTTCTAAGGGTATAGGTCTAAGGGTAATTTAATTCTCCTATGTAGGCCTCTCTAGAAGATTGGGCCCTAGATTGCTATAAAAGGAAGCCTTCTCCTCTTTTTTTCTCTAACCATCATCAAGTAAGAACCATGAAATCATAAGGCACTTGAAGAAAGAAATAATCCATTGAAGCAAGCATCTACTCTCATGAATTCAAGCATTTCTCAACAACTCACTTCATCAAGGAGATCCATTTGTAGCCATTGAAGGATTCAAGCTCTATAGAGCCCTCTTGTTGAAGATTTCTCCATCCACATTCCTCCAAGCTTCTTCTTATTCCAAGATCCATTCAAGATTGTTGTTGAAGATCTAAAAGAAATTGATTGAAGACATCCTACATTCTCCATTATACATTCTACATCCATTTGGTGTATTCACACTTGTGGGTTCAAGGATTCAAATCCTCTACAATGACTTTTACATGAGCAAGGTGAATTGTTTTATTTACTTGTTTATTTCTGCAATTTCAATTATATATTTGAGGTTAATTCCAAAACTGGGGTTTGACCAAGGCAAACCCCTCCCCCAAAAATAAAACCCTTTTTCTTACAGGTACAGGTTCATAATAGTATATTGGGATGGAGATTCAGATACCCTTTTCGGCAAACTTCCGGGATCCAAAAATAGTATTTCAGTCTGGGACTTTTTACATCGATTGTGACCCAGGGAACAATCAAAAATTCTAGAAAATGTCAACATTGACTTGAGGTTACAAATCAAAATTGTGTCAAAACAGAAAATGATTTATGGTTTTTGTGAATCTCACAGTTTCAGTTCAAGTGTACGGAAATCAATAGTTTCTAAGACCGTATGACAGGGTTTTCAGTAGGTTCTTTTTCAAAGGTAAGTATTTTATTTCATTTTCCTTTGCAATCATTTCAAGATTTACACCCCTTATCAATTAAAATTAAATGTAAGATGATTAATGGAGGCATAGGGTATCTTTTATGTGCAAATCTCTATTGTTCAAAACCTTATCTAAAGAGACCCTCTATTTTCTTCTTTACACTAAGTTACAATTTTTTATAACATTTGCTAACATTCTAATTATGGTTTTTTGATGTTTTGTAATCTATACTAAGTTATAATTTTTTAATATTTTTTAATATTTTCTAAAGTTTGCTAAGTTACAATTTTCTAATATTTTCTAATGTACACTAAGTTATAATTTTCTAATAGATACTATGTTACAATTTTATAATATTTTCTAATGTATACCAAGTTACAATTTTCTAATGTATACTAAGTTATATTCTAATTACGGTTTTCTAATGTTTTCAAATGTATACTAAGTTGTAATTTTCTAATATTTTCTAATGTTTACTAAGTTACAATTTTCTAATGTATACTAAGTTACAATTTTCTAATATATACTATGTTACAATTTTTATAATATTTTCTAATTTGTACGAACTTACAATTTTCTAATTTATATTAAGTTACAATTTGTTAATATTTTCTAATGTATACTAAGTTACAATTCTATAACATTTGCAAACATACTGTAACATTTATACTACTATTTTTAAATGTTTTCTAACATTCTCTAACATTCTACTATGATTTTCTAACATACTACTATAATTTTCTAACATATTCTAAAATTCAACTATCATTTTCTAACATTTCTACAAATTAAATATTATTTAAAACAAATAATTGACTAAAATAAATTTAAAACATATAATTTACAATAAAAATGAGAAAAATGTGTGTACTTGATAGTACTGACAATCACAAGAGGTCGAAGAAGCTCGGGAGGTGTTGATGTCGCAATGCTTGTCGCTCATTCTCTCTAAGCCTCGGGTCCACAAAATCTGTAACAATGAATAATAAAAATGAAATGGGTAGTCAGAATTTTATACAAATTCTGGCAAAAAATGGCTTCGTGCAAAGGGGTGCTTCACACGAAATACCATTCGTGGGGTACTTCACTCGGATTCTTCACTTCACATGAAGTACCCAACGTAGGGTACTTCATGTGAATCCTCTTAACTACTTCGTATGAAGATGTTACTTCACTCGAAGCCACCAAATATGAAATTTTTTTTGGAAGTCCGAAATCCTTCGTCCTGAAAAGTGGGACACACTATTGTGGGATCACTCTCAACTTAGTAAACTTACTCATGTCACCGGTCATAATATGTGTATGTATCCACTGTCTATTACCCAATAATGATTTTGATCCATGTTAGACATCAAATATTTTCAACCATCTATAGGGTATCCTCCTTAATAGAAGAAAAGTTAAATTCTTCTTCTTCATTATCCTCTGATTCCTCATTGGTAACACCATGTTCAACAACAAAGAAATTCTTCTATCCCTTGTCCTTGAATCTCTTAGACTTTTCCTTATTATCACCATCATGACATCTAGAAGAAAAGTGTCCAATATTGTTACACAAGAAGCATTTAAGAGGTATCTTACCGTTGTACATATTGGTTCCTCTAGGTAACCTCCTAGCAAGAAATGCTTCCAACTCTTATTGTTTCCTTTCCTTAGACATTAAAGAATCATAATCACTAGAGTAACTTGACATAGAAGAAGATTCATAACTAACATCCTTTCCTTTTATTTTTGGTGCAAGAGACATATATTCCCTAAATGAAACTTCAACTCTTGGAACACTATTATCATAATTGCTAAGCTTAAAAGAAGCCAAATTTCCAATCAATGCATCAAGATTAACAACTTCAATTCCTATAGATCTTAACTCCTGACTAGAAGAAACCCTAATAGCATAAAGAGGTAAAAAGGTTCTCAATACTTTAATTACCACATTATCATCTTCAGTGGTTCAACCAACATTTTTGATAGCAACAACTACTTTGATTCTCTGACCATACTTCTCAATGTTTTCACCTTCATCCATCCTTGTGTCATAAAAATTTCCTTTAAATTTTAAAACTGTATCTTTCCATAAATGAAAATCACCACCATACACTAATATAAATTTCTCCCACATATCATAGGCGGTTTCAAGATCTTGGATATCAACAAACTCTAAATCAAACAATGTACTAGGAATGGCTTCTATAGTTGTAGTGTTCTCTTGTTGTTCCCTTAGCTGATCTACATTAATAATTCTAGTAGGTGTAACATATCTAGTGATAATATGATTCAAATAATGGTTTCCCATACCTTTTTCATAAAGCTTCATTCTAACACTCCACACCGAGTAGTTCTCCCTTGTGAATTTAGGACCTTCATTCCTCATCATTTTCGGATCTTGAGCTCAAGTTGTTAAATTCACCACACAGAGGATCAATGCTCTAATACCATTATTAGTCCTAAAGGTAAAATAATATTGATAGGGGGGTCAATCAACATACTAAGATATCTACAACTTTTATTTTCTCTAACTCAAAAACAACATTCACAAGTTCACCGATAGATAAGAAAGTGAAACTTAATCAATAAACACAACCACCACAAAGGATGCAACACATAACTCAAATATTTTCACATGGAAACCCAAATGGGTGAAAGCCACCATGGGAATGGAGACCCAAAACTAAATTAATCTTCTAAAGTATGCCTTTTTAGGATCTTAACCCACTTAGGAGTTTACAAAGGAACTATTAAAATGAAGATCTACCATCGGTAACTCAAGAACATAGTCACCTTTCACTAAAACAACTTTTGAAACCTTAAAACATGATTAATAATCATCTAAATTAGTTGTATTCAAAGCCATGAAATCAACATTGTATGAGCACCACAATCATATTTTTGTGCCACCTAACTCATCGTAGATTTGATAAATTGATCAAATCACTCATTGCCAGTCACATACTGTTTTAGCAGTTGCCCTATCATACTTAAATCAAACATAACTTACACAAATAAAAAATTCAACAGTGTCAATCATACATTTATCCTATAGAGACACTCTTAGGTCTCCCTTAAGAATCAAGACCACTGAAACCACTTGAAACACATTGTTCATCCTTCACACATATACGGAAACATACTAAGAACACTAGATCAATACTTGACATCAATGAAAAAATAATAACTGATCATCACAATACCAAATTTGTACCATAACACTTACCATCACATCATCAGTTATGTGAACAATCTCCTCCTTTGGCATTGATATAAACTCAACATATTGTCAATCAGATAATCTGCTCTGCTTGTGTCGTGTGCTGTCCAACTATTATGTGTCTTCTCCTTTCTCACTTTCTCACTGATTTTTCTCAACTGTTAGATTTCCACTTCTTATTAATTCTTTCCCCCTTTGACAACAATACCAAAGAAGCCATACCATTGATCACAATCAAGTAATCAATACCTTTACCATTGACTATTGCCACTAAGGAGTATCCCATTGTTACATTAATACAATCAATGATTTCCAATACAATACTTTGTACTGATGCAACAACATTGCTTGAATTCTTCTTAGGTAGGGGAATAACCCCAAAGTTTCCTCTGAGATAATAAAAAACATCCTTATGTAGTGGCTTTATAAAAGTATCTACAACCTGCTTCTTATTTGGCACACATTCCAAATGCACTCCTTCCTCTTGAACTTGCTATCTAAGAAAATGGTACTTAATAAAAATGCCAATAGTCTGGTGGTATTGAAAACTTTAATGAGAACATGCTAGATATAGGTGAATTTATTACTACTATGGAATGATGGATATTGATTTGAAAGTTGTAAAGTTCACTTGGTGTAATAAGAGACAAGGGAATAATTGTATTTATGCTAGGTTGGATGTATTTCTCCTCTCCTCTAATTGGTCAATCTTGTGGGTTTTTATCTTACTACCCACCCAAGAACTAGATTTGATCTCAATGCCCACATATAATATTGGATGGATGCAGAGAGCATATGCCCAAAACCCTTTAGGTTTAAAATTATATAGATTACTCATCCTTACTTTTGTAGTTTGGTCCAAAACAAGAGGAATACTTCTTCTAGTGGATCACCGATGATCCAAGTCTCCAAAATAATAAAATTCATTAGAAATAAGGTTAAAGAATGGAAAAAGAGATCATCTTAATTTTTGAGAAAGGGAGATATAAACAAGGAAATTTCAAGTCAGATTAATGAAATTAAAGGAATTATGGAGTTAGGAGAATCAAACATGGTTATATGCCAGCAAGTGATATTTTGGAAATCTAGAATTCAATAGCTAAGTGAGGGAGATAAAAACACTAGTTTTTTACATCAATCCACCTTAAAGAATAGAAGAAGAAACATAATCAGGAAGTTGTAGATGCCTAATGAGCTTGCTTTGGAAGATGAAGAAGATATTGTTGATGAGGCAGTAAATTTTTTTCCTATCGCCAGGGTAATACACTAATAGAATTTGGAAAATATGTGACTACATGACTAAAACGTTTAGTCACATGACTAAATCTAATTAAATTTTACTAATATTTTATGATTCACAAGTATACATGATTAAATAAATGACTAATTTGGTCATTGGGTAAAATCACAAGGTTAGACATAAAAATGACTAAATAAATGACCAAGTAAATGAATAAATAAATGACTAAATAATTAGTCACCCAAATAAAAATGACTAAATAAATAACAAAATAATTATTCACCCAAAAATTGACTAATGAATGATTATTACACCTCTATAATAACATTTGATAATATCATGTAGATTACACCTCTATTGTGAGAATTTCATCTATCGTGAGAATTTCATCTATCGTGAGAAATTCATCTACACCTGTCTCATCCCAGAAATATAGCTTTCTGTTGATTTTAAAATTGATTGATAAACATCCTTTAAAGATAGAATCACAAGGAATAGTTCCCATCAAATAAATTTCTAGTCATGGTTTACTATTTCAAAGTGGTTTCTCATCTAACACCTAAAACAAATTTGAATCACATATAATATTATATGTTCAAATCAAATCATATTTTGTTTGCATGCATGAAATCTTTAGCCCTTAAACATGTTACCTATTTTTTCTTTAAAGTGTAAAATAGCTTTGTATGTCTCTTAGTTAGGTTCCATTAGAGGGTTACAAAATTCATCTAAGCATTTTGCAATTAGCATTATGGAGGTGAAAATTAATAGTTGTAGGGGGTAAGGTGATTAAAAGTATTTCAAAATTTTAAGATGTTTATTAAGACAAAATTAACATTTTATCTTAAAAATGTAAATTGTAATTTTAATTATCTTAAATTTAATATTAAAACTATTTTAAATATTGTTGTGAAATACATCTTAGTGTTTTGAAATTATCATTATTGAGGTGCATATTCATAATTTTAGGGGATGAAGTGTTTAAAAGTATTTCAAAAGTTTCCTGTTAAAAGGATGTGAAATTCATCTAACTAGCCTTTTGCAATTAGCATTATGGAGGTGCATATTCATAGTTGTAGGAGGTGAAGTGTTTAAACGTATTTGAAAAGTTTAATATGTTTAAGATAAAATTAACTTTTATTCTTAAAAACCTAAACTATTATTTTAATTATCTTAAATTTAAAATTAAAACTATTTAAATTATCTTAAATTAAGAAATTAAGATAAAATTGCTGTTACATCTTAAACATTTAAATTATAAATTTAATTATCTAAATCTAAAAATTAAACCTTAATTGTCTTGAATTAGAAATTAAAACAAAAAGAAAATTAAGATTAAATTCACTAATTTTAAACATTAATTTATAGTCTTCTCCTCCATTTTGCAGTTATGAGTCGCTATAGTTCATTGCATAATTAGACGCATACTATTCTATTTTTTTTTAAAGAACTCATATTTGTGATTTCAAATGCGTTTGACCCAACACATTGATTGCAACATTCTTTTGAAGTATCAATAAAAAAGATAAAGACGAAAGAAAAGGTGGCAAGCAGTTTCACATTGGAAACGTTCAAATCATAGGTAAATCCCTTATCAATGAGTTTTTTTGAGATTCATTTATTTGCCCTTCTCATGGTCTCTACTATTTGAATAATATTGAATGCTCATACATCAAATTAATTTTATTGAAGAAACATCTTGAGCTATGTAGCCATATTGGTACTGATACATTTTAGCTTAAACAAATTTTTCTTTGGTAGGGTTATATTTTTTGCAAACTCTCTCCACTTTTTTAGATGACTATAATTTTGACGGATGATTTTTGTATTTGGGGGAGTGGCATGAACATTGGCATTAGGTAACACTCCACTACTAAACCAAGGAGAATATAATCTAAACATCCAACTAAGTTAACAACATATTTTTTAAAAATATTTACAAATAATATTGATATCAATGTGGAAGCAAAACAATGAAACGCAAAACAAAATCATAAATTCAACTCAAACAAAGATTACAAATCTCGAGGGTTCTTTGATGAAGAATTACTTAAGAAAACTAATCTATGAAGAATAACTTTAAAGAACTAACATACAAGAGAAGAACCATTTACTGAAATCATAAGTTACATCTCATAAGATGACATATACAACTGATACCCAACGTATACATAAATGAATCAACATACAGTGCACAAGTCGCAAGGTAAGCAATAATGAATAACAATACAATACATCCTCTGAATGGATGAGAACCAAAGTACAGATAAGATACAATTAAACAACACATAAAACTAAAAAATGATTGAAAATAATAAGAAGATAGAACAACAATAATGATCATCCAAGCACCTGGACACAAACGTCAGATCTCAAATGGTAAAAGAATCACTACCACTCAACCACGTGGAACTAAAGGACCACACCAACTGTATTGAGGAGATAACATCAGGTCCACAAACATGGGTATACAACAAGAAGAAAAGATAAGTTATACAATACAACATGAAGGTACACATAGCAAGATCTAAGAAGCTCTCTAAATCAGCATAAAGAATATACATAATACCAAAGGCACCAGAAACATGTAGGAAACCTAAGATGCATATAGGCAAGTGTCTCCATGTAAAAATGCAAGATCCTTACGCCCCTTGGGTGCACAAGCATCATCTCCCACTCCCATTCTTAGCCTATGATAGCACTAAAGGCATGGGAAGGCACCCTATTGTCTTTCTAATAATTTTAACCTAAATTTTTTTAAGTTATCACTTTATTAAGTTACTTACAATGAGTTACCCTTGTAAGTCGCTTGTGGGCTTCGATCTCCATTGAAAGCCACTTCTCTTCTATACACCTAGCTATTCTACCCTAGGCTCATATATCAAATAAACATCACAATAATAGACTATGTCTCAAATCTAGTTCCTTCCCATATAGGAATATATTGGTTCTCATATAGCCATGATAAACATACTAGCTCTCATAGAGCCATGAACAACATGCAAAAGAACTCAATACTGCAACAGGGTTAGATGGATATGATCGAGGCCATAAATAAAACCATTAGTACATAAACTAAAAAACACACATGACGCCATAGAAAATAAAAATCCCAAAGCCTCTGGTGAACACCTTCAAAGGTTGACTTAAATCCCATAATTTAAAAAAAATTACTAAGTCCAAGCACACTAACACGAATAACAAATCACTCGAATACCTCAATTTATAATACTAAATAAATAAACAAAAGCAATAATTGATGAAGCAGATATCCCTATATGAGATTTATTCAACCCAAAAATTTATACACATTAAAAAAAACAAAATTTAAATCGCAAAACAAGTATTTAACTAAAAGGGTAAAAGACACAACTATATTAATCAATATTACATTAATATAAAATATATACTCAAATACTACTAAAAATTAAACAACTATTAATATTATTAAAAATAAAGGAAATCTTTGAATAAAAATCTAATAAATTAAACCTAATAAATATTTAAAATAATTAATAAATTTAACTAATTTTTTATAATATTAAAGTAACATAAAACTTTAACACATTTTTTTTATAAAAACATAATTTCTAAAAATTGAATCCCGGTGTATGTAAATTTAAAAAAGAATAATTCTTTTAATTTATTTTAATAAAACAAACCTAATAAATATTTAAAATAATTAATAAATTTAAACAATTTTATATAATAAAAAAATAACATAAAACTTTAACACATTTTTTTTTATATAAAAATAGAATTTCTAAAAATTGGATCCCATTATATGTAAATTTAAAAAAGAATATTTCTTTTAATTTACTTTAATAAAAGAACATGCAAATAAATATATCATTCGTAAACAACATGCAAATAAAAATATAATTTAAAAATATTTATTATTTAAAAAGTTTTATTTAATTAATTTTCATAATAAAAGTGGGAGCATACAAATATATATTTTTTTTTTTAAAAGGAAGACAATTTTATTTAATTATTATATTTTAAAAAAAAAATATAGAATACACACACACACACACACACACACACA
>MU225293.1:8330202-8342929 GCA_018584345.1 Thuja plicata | reverse complement strand
AGCACATGTAATCTGATTAATTAAGTAATTTGATTTATATAAAATATCAATCCCGTTTACGTCTTCCATGCAAATATTGATTTTAAGATATATATTTCCCTACCAAAGCCCTATCATAGAATTTTATCTCATTTCATATTTTAAACTGTCAATCTAGATCTACATCCTAAAAGATAATCTCTTTAATAGTGACAACTTAGAAATTATTATATTTTTTTCCCAAAATTGAAACCATCCAAAAAACCCTAACTAGGAAAACAATACTACCTTTCTTCAAAACTGACACTTTCAATGAAACCTTAATGCCCAAAATGAAAATCTGATACACAAACATGAAGGAAAAACCACAGAAATTTTTCAATAACCTACTTCTCAAATTTAAGCAATTTAAACACACTATTAATCAAGGAAGTTTCTAACACATGATCCTAGTACCTCAGATGCACAGAATAGAGCAATCTAAACAACCAGAATAATCAAGTTACAAAATCCTCCCTTAATAACTGATGAGAAGATCTGATACAAATCCCAAAGCAAACACGATTCCAAAATACTCCTAAGCTTTCAACAAATTTTTTAACCACCTGAATTCTCCTTCCACCTAATTCAACTTCCCTCCAAATGGCTTTCAATATATATATACACACACACACACACATTTAAGAAATTAGGTTTAAAAATGTGCAACCCTAATTCGGAATATTAATTTTTAATTAAAAATTAAAAGAAACCCTTTAATTGCAATTTCACTTAAAATAATTCACAACTTAACTTTATAATCTCAAACAATAAAGTCATAAATCAAAAGGACGAGAATATTTTAATTAAATTAAATAAATGAATCATGCAACTTAAAGCAACAATTAATAATTTAATTTGCATAGTTAAGTACAATTTTTGGATTTAATAATTATTAAATTAAGACTTGATAATTAAATCAATTAATTAAATATACGTATTTGATTATTATGTAATTATTAAATAGCCATATATTTAATATATTAATATTTTAACTTTATCAAAGGTGTAATTATTAACATCAATATTTACCATAAATAATAATTAAATAAAGCAAGCTAAAAGCATCATAAATCCAACAGAAACCCATTTAAATAGAAAAACAACAAAAATGTAAACAAGCACACATAGAAGGCTCATGAATCTATGTCACCTTGATAGATTCAGGTAGCATAGTTAGTTAGATTCTTTGTCTGTTTCAAGGATAAAATAAGGGTTTAGGGTTGGGATTTAGGCCCAAATTTATCTCCCCTCTTTTACCATTGAGATATTGCGATAGGGAACGCTCACTCTTTCTAATTAAGGGAAGTTGTTGGATGATACCTACAAACCTGTCATCACAAAGACAAACATACATACATCTAATATAACAAACAATGGTTGAGACCAGTACAACGTGCGGATCTCGCCAAAGCAAGTAACTATGACTCTGTCCCATACCATATCAAACATGCCAAATAGAAATGTAAAACATATAAATGATCCATGTGCACATAATATAATTTCATCATTATCAGTAAATTTATAATCGAAATGATATCATAACATATAAATAACCATCATGAAATAACCATAAATCCATCTATAATACATAATATAACACAACTATCCAATGGATCAATAATATTATATAAAGTAATACATGAATATCCTCAAAACCAACAGAAATAACCACGCACACCTGGAAAATCCTAAAAGAGTTCGACAATTGAAACTAATAAGAAAACTACGGGGTGGGTATTACATTCTCTACCCTAAAAATAGGCTTAATCCTGGAAGCGTACAACAAAAATAGGGATATGAATCCTCAACACAAAGAAATAGTTTTAAATACAACCAAGTTTTATGTCAATGTTTGTTTCAAGTTTAGACGAAAAGATAAATAATGGGTGCGCAAATTCCCAGAGTTCCGACTGTAGAAAATCGGTCTCTAATATCAAGTGTAACGCCCCACCAGGGAAGCCAAGAGAATCTAACCTAAACATGCAACTAAGTTAACAGGATAATTTTATTTAAAATATTTACAAACAATAATTATATCATCACAGAAGCAAAACAATGAACCAAAAAATAAACTCATAAATGCAACTCAAGCAAAGATTAAAAATCTCGTGGGTTCCTTGACGAATAATTACTTAAGCAAACTAATCTATGAAGAAAAACTATAAAGAACTAACATACAAGAGAAGAAACATTTATTGAAATCATAAGATACATCTCATAAGATCACATATTCAACTGATAACCAAGGTATACATAAATGAATCAGCATCCACTGCATAAGTCGCAAGGTATGCAATAATGAATAACAATACAATACGTCCTTTGAATGGATGCCAACCCAAGTACAGATAAGATCCAATTAAAAAACTCATGAAACCAAAAAAGTCTCCAGAAGAATAAGAAGATAGAACAACAACAATGATCTTCAAAAAACTTAGACATGAACGTTAGATATCAAATGGTAAAAGAATCACTATCACCAAACTACATGGAACTAGAGGTCCACACCCCCTGTGTTGAGGAGAAAACATAAGGCCTACAAACACAGGTATATAATAAGAAGGAAAGCAAAGTTATACAATACAACACTAAGGTACGCATAATAAGATCGTATAAGCTCTTTAAAACACCATAATGAATCTATAAGATACCAGAGGCACTAGACACATGTACAAAACCTAGGATGCATATAGGGAAGTGTATCCATGTAAACAAGTTAGATCCTTACGCCCGTTGGGTTAACAAGCATCATATCCCACTCCCATCCTTAGTCTATGCTAGGACTCAAGGCATGGGCTAGGCACCCTATTGCCTAGCTAATAATTAACCTAGCATTTTATTAATTTATCACTTTGTTAAGTTACTTACAATGAGTTTCTTTGGTAAGCCACTTGCGGGCCCCAACCTCCATTGTAAGACACTTCCCTTTTATACACCTAGTTATCCTACCCTAGGCTCATAGATCAAATAAACATCACAGTAATAGAATATGTCTCAAATCTAGTTCCTTCCCATACAGAAACATATTGGTTCGCATATAACTATAATAAACTTACTAGCTCGCATAGAGTCATGAATAACATGCAAAAGAACTCAATACTATAACAAGGTTGGATAGATATGATTGAGGCGAGAAGTAAAATTATTAGTACATATACTAAAAAACACACATGACACCATAGAAAATAAAAACCCAAAGGCTCTAGTGAACACCCTGAAAGTTTGACTTATCTCCCATAATTTAAAAAAAAATCACCAAGTCGAAGCACACTAACACAACTAACAAATCACCCCAATACCTCAATTTATTATACTAAATAAATAAATAATAAAAATAACTGATGAAGCAAATATCCCTATACAAGATTTAATCAACACAAAATTTTATACAAATTAAAACAAACAAAATTTAAATCGCAAAAACAAGTATTTAACTAAAAGGGCAAAAGAAACAACTATATTAATCAATATTACATTAATATAAAACATATTATTGAATACTACAAAAATTAAATAAATATTCTTATTATAAAAATCAAAGCAAATCTTTTAATAAAAATATAATAAATTAAAACTAATAAATATTTAATGTAATTAATAAATTTATCTAAGTTTATATAATAATAAAATAACATAAAACTTTAACACAACTTTTTTTAATAAAACAAAATTTCTAAAAATACAATCCCATTGTATGCAAATTCAAAAAAGAATATTTTTTTTAAATTTTTTCTTCTAAAAATAGAATCCTGTTACATGCAAATTTCAAAATGAACAATTCTTTTAATTAACTTTAATAAAAGAACATGCAAATAAATATATCTTTCCTAAATAACATGCAAATAAAAATATCATTTATAAATATTTATTTTTTAGAAGATTTTATTTAATTAATTTTCATAATAAAAGAGGAAACATACAAATATATAATTTGAATATTTTTTTTAAAAGAAGGAGAATAAATTTATTTAATTATTATATTTTTTTAATGAAAATATTTAGAATATGTGTTTGTGTGTGTGTATTTTCTTATATTAAAAAAAAACTATGCAACACATTAATAATCTAAATATAAATATAATTTTAATAAAGATTTTTTTCTAAAAAGATAGAACATGCAATCTGATTAATTCACTAATTTGGTTTATATGCAATATCAATGCCCTTTACGTTTTCCATGCAAATATTTTTTTAAGACATATATTTCCCTACCAAAGCCCTATCATGCAATTTTACCCTATTTCATATTTTCAACTATCAATACAGATCTACATCCTAAAAGATAATCTCTTCAATGATGAAATAATTTAATTTTTTATAATTTTTTCCTAAAATTCAGACCATCCTAAAAACCCTAACTAGGAAAACAATTACCTTTCTTGAAAACTGATACTTTTTATTGAAACCCTAATGCCCAAAATGAAAATATGATACACAAACATCAAGGAGAAACCACAGAAATGATTTGATAACCTACTTCTCAAACTTCAATAATTCAAACACACAATATCAAACAAGGAAGTTTAAAATACAAGATCCTAGTAACTTAGATGTACAAAAGACATGGATCTGAATAACTGGAAAAATCAAGTTACAAAATCCTCCCTTAATAAAATATGAGAAAATGAGATACAAATCCCAAAGCAAGCACGATTCCAAAATACTCCTTAGCTTTCGAAAAATTCTTTAACCACCTAAATTCTGCTTCCACCTGATTGAACTTCCCTCCAAATGACTTTCAATTCAGATATATAGAAAAACCTAAGAAATTAGGTTTACAAAAGTGCAACCCTAAGAAGGAATATTAATTTTTCATGAAAAATTAAAAGAAACTCTTTTCTTTCAATTTTAGTATTAAAAAAATGCACAACTTAACTTTATAATCTAAAAAATCAAAGTCATAAATCAATAAGCATGAGAATATTTTAATTAAATTAAATAAATTAATCATGCAACTTAAACCAATAATTAAGAATTTAATTTGCACGATTAAGTATAATTTTTAGATTTAATAATTATTAATTCTCAATTATTAAATTAAGTTTTAATAATTAAATTAATTAATTAAATATACGCACTTAATTAATATTTAATTATTAAATAGCCATATATTTAATTGATTAATATTTTAACTTTATCAAAGGTGTAATTACTAACATCAATATTTACCATAAATAATCATTAAATAAAACAAGCCAAAAGCATAATAAATCCAACTGAAAACCATATAAACAAAAAAAAAACAACTAAAACATAAACACTAAGCACACATAGAAGGCTCACAAATCCATGCCACCTTGACAGATTCAGATAGGGTAGTCAATCAGATTTTTTGTCCATTTCTAGCCTAAAATAAGGGTTTAGGATTAGGATATAGGCCTGAATATTATCTCCCCTCTTTTATCATTGAGACATTGTGATAGGGCACGCTCATTCCTGCCAATTTAGGGAAGACGTTGTCTGGTACCTGCAAACTTATCATCACAAAGACCAACACACATAGATATAATATAACATCATCATGTGGATCTCGCCAAATCAAGTAACTATGACTCTGTCCCATACCATATCAAATACGCCAAACCAAAATGTAAAACATACAAATGATCCATGTGCACATAATATAATTTTAGTACTGTCAGCAAATCCATAATCTAAATGATATCATAACATACAAATAACCATCATGGAATAACCGTAAATCAATCTATAACACATAATATAACACAACTATCCAATGGATCAATATTATTTAGCAAAGTAATACATGAACATCCTAAAAACCAACAGAAATAACCACACACTTAGAAAATCCTAAAAGAGTTCACCAACTGAAATTGATGAGAAAACTATGGGGTGGGTATTACATCCTCCGCCCTAAAACTAGGATTACTCCTAGAAGCCTACAACAAAAATAGGGATATGAATCCTTAACACAAACAAATAGTTTTAAAAATACAAGTGAGTTTTATGTCTATGTTTGTTTCAAGTTTAGACCAAAATATAACAAATGGGTGCACAAATTCCTAGAGTTCCTAGTGTAGAAAATTAGGCTCTGATACCAAGTGTAACACCCTGCTAAAGAACCTAGGAGAATCTAACCTCAAGATTCAACTAAGTTAAGAGGATAATTTTTTATGGAGTGTTTACAAACAATATTGATATCAACGCTAAAGCAAGCCAATGAAACACAAAACAAACTCATTAATGCAACTCAAACAAACATTACAAATCTCGAGGGTTCGTTGATGGAGAATTACATCAGAAAAGTAATCTACGAAGAATAGCTATAAAGAACTAACATACAAGAGAAGAAGTATTTACTTAAATCATAAGATACATCTCATAAGATCACATATACAACTGATACCTAAGGTATACATCAATGAATCAACATCCATTTCATAAGTCGCAAGGTATGCAATAATGAATAACAATACAATACATCCTCTTAATGGATGCTAACCAAGGTAGAAATAAGATACAATTAAACAAATCATGAAATTGAAAAAGTCTCTAGAAGAAAAAAGAAGATAGAACAACAACAAAGATTGTCCAAGCACATGGATATGAACGTTAGATCTCAAATGGTAAAATAATCACTACCACCCGGCCACGTGAAACTAAAGGTCCACACCCCCATGTTGAGGAGAAAATATCAGGCCCACACACATGGGTATACAACAAGAAGAAAAGCAAAGTTATACAATACAACACAAAGCTACGCAAAAGCAAATCCTAGAAACTCTCTAAAACACCATAAGGAATCTACACAATAATAGAGGCACCAGCCACATATAAGAAACCTAGGATACAAATAGTAAAGTGTCTCCATGTAAATAAGACAAATCCATATGCCCCTTGGGAAAACAAGCATCATCCCCCACTCTCATCCTTAGCCTATGCTAGCACTCAAGGCATGGGCTAGGCACCCTATTGTCTTGCTAATAATTAACCTAACATTTAATTAAGTTATCAATTTATTAAGTTACTTACAATGTGTTGCCTTGGTAAGCCACTTGGGGGCCCCGACCTCCATTGTAAGCCATTTTTCTTCTATACACCTAGTTATCCTAACCTAGGCTCATAGATCAATTAAATATCACAATAATAGAATATTTATCAAGTCTAGTTACTTCCCATAAAGGAACATACTGGTTCTCATATATCTATAATAAACATACTAGATCTCATAGAGCCATCAACAACATGCAAAAGTATTCAATACTGCAATACGGGTGGATAGATATGATTGAGGCAATAAATAATATCATTAGTACACATACTGAAAAACACACATTACGCCATAGAAAAATAAAAATATCAAAGCCTCTCATGAACACCCTGAAAGGTCGAATTAACTCCCATAATATAAATAAAAATCACTAAGTCCAAGAACACTAACACAACTAAAAAATCACCCCAATACGTCAATTTATTATACTAAACAAATAAACTGATGAAGCAAATATCCCTATACGAGATTTTATCAACCCAAAAAATTATACACATTAAAGCAATCAAAATTCAAATCGCAAAACAAGTATTTTTAACTAAAAGAGTAAAAGAAACAACCATATTAATCAATATTATATTAATATAAAACATATAATTAAATACTATTAAAAATTAAATTACTATTAATATTATAAAAAAACAAAGGAAATCTTTTTACTAGAAATCTAATAAATTAAAACTAATAAATATTTAAAACAATTATTAAATTTAACTAAGTTTATATAATAACAAAATAACATCAAATTTTAACACATTTTTTTTTTTTTATAAAAATACAATCTCACTGTATGCAAATTCAAAAATTAAAGTTTTTTTTTTCCTCAAAATAGAATACTACTGCATGCAAATTTCAAAAAGAATAGTTCTTTTCATTTACTTTAATAAAAGAACATGCAAATAAATATATATTTCCCAATTAACATGCAAATAAAAATATCATTTATAAATATTTATTCTTTAAAAGATTTTATTTAATTAATTTTCATAATAAAAGAGGGAACATGCAAGTATAGAAATTGATTCTTTTTTTTAAAATAGAGCCCTATAGACACTTCTTTCTTCTACGATTGCTTCTATGATTCTACAACATAGACTTATGAAATAGAGCCCTATAGACACTTCTTTATTTCTTTAATAACCGAATTGATGCCTTTATGGGGGTTCTAAAGGAAACATCAAGGCCATAACTATTATGTAACAATAAAAACTCCATAAATGAAGGATCCACCTATTTTTAAGAAGGAAATCTAGCTATAAAGTGCTGCAATACCCTTTCTTAAGGATATGCACTCAAAATTATGCAACACTCCTTCATAGTGCATCTCTTTACTCATACATAGAACAACCTCATTGAGCCTCACAACTATTTTCATTATCTGGTCTCCCTAAGAATACAAACCAAACTCTAGTCAACAAGCTAGATGTAAACAAACTTAAAATACATCTTATAAAATGAACCTCCTTTGTTTAAAAGAATCTTTATTTTTTTAAAACATGACCCAGTCTAGTGCAAGCCTTTGACTACAATATTTCTCCTACCAACCAAAGGAATTGTTATCAGAAAAAAAATTTATAAGAAACCCTAGAAACCAGATTTGAGGGATATCACTAATGCATAAAATGAGCCTTAACTATGTTGTCTTGTGTCACAATCAATTGGTGATATTATGGAATTTCTTGCATATTCTAGCTATTTACATTACAAAGAAGTGACCAAATTTAGATTAATAAGTAATAAGACCTACCAAAGTTTCTACTTCATTATTTGACTATGCCATAACTAACAATAGCTTTTACTAATAAATTTCATTGTGTTGGAATGGAGCACATGTAATGCTCCTATTTTAGGAGAACCCAATTTTTTCCCCAGATTATGAATTCTATACAAAAAATAATAGGGTTTAGAGATACATTTTTTCTTTGTTTGATATCCTGCAAGAAAGTTAGGAAACATTACATCATGCTTCATAATTAGATATTCTTGAGTTAGAATAAATATATGCATTTTATTAATGAGTTGCCTAAATCAAATTTAAGATATCTAAACTATCAGAGTGGTGTCCTATCAATGTTTTCCTCATCCTTGCCATGTCTACCTCACTCCCAATGATTGATCATTCTTAATGTATTTTTCTAAACATAATAGTGTATGATGGTCATTCACAACAAGGTACCTAGAAAGCCCATCCTTCCTAATCCCAAAGGAAATCCCCTTGTCTTCTTGGGTCACCCTTTGGCCTCATTATACTCCCCAGATATATACAATGAGGTGACATGCTTAGAAGGTGACCCCATAGATGCTCCCCTATCTATAATTTCCTCTATCTCTTTATCATGGACAAACACAATAGTCATTTAGTATAAATATGCATATCATCAATATATATTTCCTATATTAAATTATTCCTATACCAACAATTAGTTAGGCTATGTCTATTAGGTTATAAATAGTTTAGCAATCAGATAATCATTTACACTAATTCTTTAGAGAGTATGCATGTGCAGATCCAATTATTTTTCAAAAATTTAGGAACAAGGAGATATACAGAGATCAAATAATCTCTTACTATAGGTAAATAATCAACAAATTAGAAGCAGATATGCACAAAGTTATTCTACTATCAACATAGGATCTACACTTACAAATATATTTGTATTTTTTGTTCAATTTGAGTTTTTTTTACCAGATTTTATAATCTTTCTTCCCTACTATTGATCCCCATTGATATGTGTATGCGAGGCCTCACCCCAAGCCCATCGTAGCTTTCTATATTTTTTACTATGATAGACTTAGCACATGATACATTATATTCTGATGCACTTTAAATTTTATGCTTTATGTCATAAATTGATAATTTTGGATGTTGGATACATGTTACTTTATGATGCACATGATGGAATATATTATGTTTCTACTATAGGTCTTTCATTATGAGACATTTGATTTGGGAAAACATTATGATTATGTGATAGATTAATGATGGTATAAGAATTAGTAGAAATTGACAATTAATTGTGTTAGGTTGCAATGTTAATTTTACTTTATGTTATATGATTAAATGGAACTATAAATGTTTATGACCTTAGGTGATAAATTTAGTATGTAGATGTTTCATTAAATTTTTAAATAATGTTTAGTTCTTTATGTGGCATATTTTATCTCCTTGGACTACTGATATTTGGATCCAATATGCAGGTATGAGACCATGGTATTGAAATCAGGGAACCAAACATAGGTATATGTGAATTCAGTTTAAGCCAAGGTTGCATCTAATAAAAGAGAAGACCTTGTTTTATCATTATTTATTTTGTAAACATAAATGTTTGATCGTTTGATTTTAGTTCATAAATGTTATTTTCATATTTAATTCTTTGTTCTTTATGCTCAAGTGGATATTTCATGTGTCTAGTAATGTGTAAGTGTTTCAATGTGTCACTTGACACTTGTGTATGTACTTAGGACCATGACATGTCCACTTAGGGATTGGGTGTCCATCTACCTAAGTTAGTACCATATTAGATCCTCATGTGCATTCCTTGGTTAGGGAGTTGTAGGTGTGGTCATTTCAATTGAATTTCGTGAGTATGCTTTAAGTGGACTTTTAGAGGGTTACAAAAGTGCCTAGGGGTGTGTTAGGGTCATTTTTAGGTAGCCCACTTGTTATACCTATGGGTAAGGGTTATTTTTAACCCTAGGATAACCCTTGGTTGACTAAGAGACCCTTCCAAAAGTTGGATTTTCAAGATGGACGAAAATCAACTTTTGGAAGCACGATCTTGGATAGACCACCCTTTGCATTTATGTGCAAAGACTTTGCATACATTTTTTAAAGTTTCCCTTTTTCGATCCATTTTTATAAATTTGTAAGAGGTTTAGGAAAGAGAAACCAATGAGAGGCTTTTCTTTCCCCCATGAGTTTCTAGTAGTCTTTTTAGTGGTGACTCTCCATGTTGAAGAGTTTGAACACCCACTCTCTAACTTAGAGACTTGACTAGATTTGGGGAGGCTTGGAGAAGGAGGACTTAGGCTTTAAGAGAGTTGTTCAAAATTTTTTTTGCCTTAGCTTGGACTTAGGTTGGTGGATCTCATGCATCTTATTTTTTGTGTCTCTCACGTTGTAAGGAAAATGAATGTAGTATGTTAATATGCTTGTAAATGTGTAGAGATAGATGTCATTGTGTTTCCTTTCAAATATTGTGTTGTGAAGTATTTTATTTGTGATGTCTTGAATGACTTTGGTTATGGGAGTCTCAAGGTCCACTCACCCTTGGGAGGGAAGAGTAGCTTGAAGGTGAAGCTATAGTGATAGACCATGGGTGTAGAGTCTCTCCTCAAGGAGAAGAGGGAGAAAACATGGAGTATGGGCTCCATGAAGTCACTCCACTTTTGAGGGTCATAAGGGATTTTTATGGCTTCTAGCCTTGGGGGGAATAAGGAGGTTTTTGTGCACTTGTAAGGGATGATATGTTGATGTTTTCAAAGCCATGTGTTGGTTGATATTTTTCTTATTTTTGGATGGCTTTCTCCCCATTGGGTATTTGGTCCACTTCACCCCAATTAAATTTTAGAGTCAATATGAGATCCATTGTGGCAGCCATGGATAAGAGTTTTTATGTTGTGTTATGGCTGGTTATTGTTGTCTTGCTTGTGTGTATCCTACCTATGTTTGGTTCTCCTAGCTCGGGGGTGGTCTTGCAAAGACCTAGGCTAGGAGGTGATCTTCCCATGCTCTCCTTATGTATTTTTTCTTTTACGTATTTCTCTTGAAGTTAAAGTTGAAGGCAAGAAGGTGGAAAATCATTATTTTATGTCTATTGTAATAAGTCTTGAAGGATGAAAGTTCCATATATTCTATGCTTAGTAAAAAGCTTAGCTTGTATTAAAAAAAAGACATTGTGGATGCACAAGAATGTTATCATAGAAAGAACAATGGAAGCGTAGTTGAAATTCTTAGTTAAGCATTAAATTTCTTTCCTATGAAAATGAAATTTGTAGTAACAATGAAATGAGAAAAGAGAGAAAATTGTTTGAAGTATAGGTGTAAAGAAATGTCAGATTCAATAGAAAAATCAGAATAATGAAAATTTGCCTTTGTGTATAAATTTTTACATTTCCATATGCATTTCTTTACTTACAATAAAATGTTCAATAAAACTTGTATATGCATGTATATGATTTAAATTTCTACAAGAGTTTGTTATTTACACTTAGATATTAAATTGGGAAATTAGTTTAAGATAATCAACTACAAGATGTGAAAATCCTAATGTTTAGTTACTTCAAATAAAAGGATAAAATAAAAATATTTTGATTTATAATATATGTTTATGCATTTCTATCAAATATACATGCTCATACATCCTTAAGAATATAGTATATTATGAGCAAATGTAATATAAATGAAAATATATATACATTCATTATTCTATTAGTTTTATACAAATATATGATGAATAGCATATGTGTACATTATTTACATATTTACATCTCTGCTTTTATATATAGATATTTTTTAAAAAAAATTTGTATTTTTACATATTATATATATATATATATATATATATATATATACACACACACACACACACACATATATATATATATGTATATATATATGTATATATGTATATGTATATATATATATATATATATAGATATGTATATATATTTATATACATATACATATAT
>MU225293.1:8319872-8330086 GCA_018584345.1 Thuja plicata | reverse complement strand
ATATATATTGGAAAATATATACATCTGTAAATCTGAAAATAAGACAATAAAATTATTTTTCTAATACACACACACACACACACATAAACTTAAAATAAATAATAATAAAATTGCATTGAAAAAAGGGGCTCTGAATTTCAGTCGTAGTCGAACCACTTATCCACACATGCATGGGTGCAATGGTGTCATGGGTGGGCGGCGTGGGGGTCAAACCCTCCCCCAACCCCACTGTGTTCTCTCCTATGGGGAGCAGTGGGGAGGGGAGGGGCGGCCGAACCCCCCAAACACCCACACATCCTGCTCATCTGTTGTAGCCTATGCGGCATAAAATTTGCAGCTTCTCCCAAATATTGTAAAAAAATAAATGCCCAGTATATCATAAAACCCTCTCCATTAAATATCAACACCATTATTTAAACATTTTCAAATATAAAAAGAACAGAGATTTTTACTTAAGGCATTATATTTTTCCATTAGTATACTTAGAAGAAAAACATGATCTGCACCGTCAGTTTACTCTACACCGAAAGACAATGCACAACACTATCTGATGCCAAGATTACCTGACAAACACTATTAAGTGTTACCCGATGATAAAAAGGTAAACGATACCCAACGAGTAACAATAGTGCTACTTGACAGTACAACAAAGAAAGGAACCCGACAAATATAGGGAACCCGATGAACAGTTCACTCAAGGAATTCTGACATACTACAAGTTCAAACCGACAACCAAGAACTGACAATCAGTTACATCCTGCAAAAAGTGGATCTGACTTTCCACGTCAGATATATCACTGAATTTGTATTTATAACTTCTTGATTTGCTTTTAAATCCATTATGTACAGAGGAAGCAATATAATTGTTATTGTTTTAATTAATTTTACTATTTTAAAATATGCAAACTAAAGATCAAGGTCAAGTTATAAACCTTGGATCTAAGAGTTAAAATTGTAAATCATGAATTCCAAGATAGGTCAAATACTTGTATAAATAGGTTCTCAATCCATTGAGAATTATTGTTGTTCAATAAAGATAGTAGCCACGAAGAGCAACAAAAGACCAAACAGAGAATTCATGCACAAGAACACAAACAGAATCAAATCAGTTTTCAAGAATAGAACAGAGGCTATCGACAAGTAGAGAAAAGGTATTCATCAATCACGTAAGGTGATATTATTATTGTAAAGGCTTTAATGGATCTATAAATTAGCAATAATATATTGCATACAACCAGGTCAAAATTTGTACTCATTCTAACAAGTGTAGTACACTAATGAAATCCTTTCAAGAAAGGTGGGCTTAACAATCCTATTGTAAATCTCATTACTGAGTGCACACTTAAATCAATGTTGCCAAAGCTCTTAACAAAGTAGATCTTAATAGGTCTCAACCTTATTACTCTTAACAGGGTAGATCATCAGAAGTGATCAAATTGTAAGCCTTAACCGGCTCCCTTCCATTCTGCAGATAGTGAAGTTTTGTGGGTGCTATCCCCACCATAGTTTTTACTTCCGAACAGGAGTTTTGTGCGATACCATATCTTGTGTTATGTGTTTGTCAATTTCATGAATGTTTCTATGAATGATTGAAAACTATTAAAGATTGTGAACAAACATTAGATACATAAGAAAGAATAATAGTAATGGTTGGTAAATCAGAATTGAATGATTGCTAATGATAAATTGTGTAAGGTGTAAAAAGTTTTAGAGGTACTGATTCACCCCTCACCTCTCAATACTACTTCCCATTAAATCCAAAAATTAGTATCAGAGCTGAGTATCTTCTTGAAAAGATTAAAGGCTTAAGAGAAAAGATCATACAATTGAGAAGTACAAACTTGATAAGAATATTGAGAACAAAAATCTTGAGATACAGATGTTATATGAACAGTATAAAGAAGCAAGAATCAAGATAAGAGAGCTGTTGAATGAAAGGAAAGGTATGGATACCAGGAATAATTAAATAGACTATCAAGAAGAGGAGATTCCAGATTTCTTTAAATCTTCAGGATCAAAAGCAAGTAATATATTAGATACATCAGAAGAGAACATCACAAATCTAAAGGAGATCAACCTACATCTGACAGAGAAAATAAAGATGTTGCAAATCAGTCAAGAGACCCAAATGGTAAGAATGATTGACGTGATGAGTTTTTCTAGACAAGCTGAAATAGAGAGAACACTTACTATTGATGATAGAAGGAAGATTTCAGAGAAACTACAGGAAAAGGAAATGGAAATTCAAAGACATGATGAGTATCACCATGATCTCACAAATCAGATTATCCTTATGAGTCAAGAAGAAAATAGAATAAATGTGGAACTCATTGAGAGAATAAAGATTATCAGTGAACTAAGAGAAGAAAATGAAAAGCTAAAGCATGAGGTTAGAATTCAACAACAGCATAATGAGATTATCAGAAAAGCTAAAGAAAGCAATAAAAGAATGGATGAATTTCTTCAAGGACAACAAAGATTCAATAGCAACAGTGGTATAGGCTTTACTGAAAAATGGAGAATCATCAAATCCAAAGAATGTCTACAAAAATTCAAGACCAAGAAAGCAAACATGCAAACACCGTGTAAAAGCAAGGGCACACATCAAATGCATGCAGAGGTAAAATGAAAGGTACTCCTAAATATACACCTACATGTTCATTCATAAGATTATGTTATAAATATAACAAGAAAGGACACAAGGCTTATGAATGCAAGAGCAAGATAGAAAAGCCAAAGAAGGAAACCTATATGGACAAATACTTTCCTGCATGAAAGATGAATGGGCACACATCTAAAGAATGTTGGAAAAGGAAAAGGCAAGCATGGAAGACAAAATGTAAAGAAGTTCCTTATCAGCCAAAGAGAATTGGTAATCAATATGTATGGGATTACAACACTTGGACAAACTATACAACATGTGGTAGATATGGTCACATCGCTGCAAACTGCATGAGAGCATGGACCAAAAGGTCTAGGGGCTGGTCAAACCCCAGAATGGCATGCTTACACTGTCATAAATTTGGTCATCTCAAGAAACATTGCAAAGACATATTAATAGAAACAAGCACATATCCTAATGGTAACACCATTGAAGATATTCGGAGGGCAAGAGACAAAATGTGGATAAAAGATTCAACTAATGATGAAGCTGGACCAAGTAATGCAAATGGTGACACCCCATCCAATGGATCTGGTGACACCACTAACCTCACTTAAGCTGAACAAGTAAGTATGGAACTACACTATACCAAGTTATATTTTGCATCCGTTCCATTATATAGATTGATAAATAAACAAAATCTACATGAACCAGAGATGCATACTACTTTACTTGTTACTAATTTAAGAATGCAACACTGTCAATAAACACTTACCAAAATTCATCGGTGAACACAATAATGAGGTTTTTATGCTTACCAAGAATTGTCGATCCACTAGTAAATATGATAAACTACCAATATAACCCGACGACCATCGGTAAAAAGGCAAAGTTTAGAAGTAGTCGTGACAGAACACCGATATCTGTCGGTAAAATCAAAGTGGTTAAACAACTGCCCTAAGCATCATATCTTCACCGATGATGATTGGAAACATCATCCTGATGAAACCTGTCTTCTCATCCTGATGAGTTGTTGAGCATTTATTGCAAATAATTAGGTCAAAAAGTCTATAAATAGTCGACGGGACAACTTCATTTTTCACCCACGATTCGAAGAGAAAGCAGAGCGACATCAAAGTGATTAAAGAGAAGAATGTAGAAGCATCTACAGATTGATTCAACATACAGAGAACAGTTTCCTCATCACCATTGTGAATCAAAGTAAGTACTAAAGACACCGAAAGTTCTCTGTTACTATTTTGCCAAGAAAAGCCCTAATTTCAAGAAAACCCTAAGTACTTGGAAAACAATGGCAACTACAACAAGAAATGCTAAGTTGAAGAATGAAAAGAACAATATGGTGAAACTAATCAAGAATAGCACATGTGTAGAACCTAAATACAAGATCTGTCAAGAAATTGCATCGAAACCCGATAAAGCTGGCACATTTTCAAAAATTTTGCCTAGGGTTTTGCTTATAGAAGACGTTAGGTCTTACATTCATTGCAAAATCACAGAGATAGGTGATCTAGAAATGGATGAAGCTTTTAAGAAGCTATGTGATGCCAAAGGAAAACTAAAAGAAGAACACAAACACTTGGAGGTCAAAGGGTGAACCAATGCCCTACATTTCCTGAGGGAATTCAAGACAAATTGGATTAAGTTAGTCTTGAGTAGGATGCTTGATAACAAACTATGGCTAGACCAACCCAAGCAAATAACAAAGGATGTTCTTCATGCTGTCACAAGTTATCTAATAACCGAAAAGCCTATGGAACACAAACATCCATCCATGAAAGAAGTTACAAAACTCACCAATGCAGAAGGAGATAGTAGAGGTCTCAAAGTAAACACAACCAGTGATGAAGAGTTAAAATTTGGTACATGTGTTATTGGTTACAAAAATTTTCAGGCTAGCAGAATGAACAAAATTTTTGCAATAGCAGTAAGCACAGCTTACAAGATTGTAACAAAAGGAATTCAGATGGATCTATGTGAGATCCTATTGAAACAAATTGATGAAAATATGATCAAAATTAGGTCTCCAAAGAGAAACACATGTAAGTTTGGATCACTTACCATGTGTATATTTTTCTATTTTTAAGAATACTTTCCTTCAGTAGGAAAAGTTGTAAGGGACTCTACCAAATGGGTAACCCAATAGATTAGTGAACTGATTAATTCACTAGGAGAAAACTTTGAGTCCATCATGTCTGCATACTTCCTTGAGTTCAAGGAAAATATGATGGAAAGAACTAGAATTCCTAAGCAACTAGTTGAAAAACACAAAGATGAGATATGTTTCATAGCAGACACAGACTTCACTCATATCAAACCGGTTGTACCAAGAACAACTTGGTTATCACCATTAGAATATGAGATCAATATTGATCTAGCTACAAGTGCAATTGAGGCACTGCTCAATGAGCCCATTGATAAGAAACAACCAATGTTTGGTACATATGAGGAGGCCAAATCTAAGATAAAACATGGCCTAGAAGTCAAGAAGACTATAAACAAGAAAGATAAAATGATTAAGAATCTCAAGAAGATTATATCGGTCTTAGAAGAAGAGCATGATCAATAGGAGAAAAATGATGAACAGGGCACCATCGGTGAAGAACTAGAAGAAAGGAAATCAGGTACAGAGGCTACTGAATCTGATACACCTCCAACTCCACCTCCTGCAAAGAAGAAAAGAACATGAAGTCAAACTTCTACTATCGACACCACACCACTTAAAAAAGGTCAAGTAAGGACCTATATAAGAAAGTAGCCAGCAAAAAGAACAAGACAACAACCTGTCAAAACCACACCACCAAAGAAGAGAAAAAGGTTTGTCAGGACATAGGATGACTAGGATGACACCAAAGTTGATGAACCAGATGTAGTAGTGAAGAACTTTAGAAACCAAATGATAGATGAAGCTGCCAAATCAATTGCTACCCATGGCACAATGACTGATAAAAATATTAGGCTATGGGATACACTGAATCCAGAGGATCAGAATAAAATACAGAAAGCAGTCATAAAATCAATGATTAAAAACAAGTATGCCCCAGTTGAATTTATAAATAAAATACCTGAAGAACTAGGTAAAAGGGTATACCAATAGTGGTCATATGCCTTGAAAATAGAAAGAGAAGAAAGAGAAAGAGTTCTTGTGAGACTGATGCCTCCTAAATCCAAATTTGAAGAGATACAAGAAGTACTAAAGAGACACTCAAGTAAATTTGTAGCCAAAATAAGGGCTTACAAAGTACTAGAGAGCAAGTTTATAGAACTGGATTCAATGACAAAAACCAAATGGAGACATCTCCTAGATCTACCAACAAAGTCAACAAGTGTTGAGAAGAAATTAATTCTCACAAACACACCTCACAGAGAGGAGGCGACAGATAATGCAAGTCGTCAACATATTGCTCTGGACAATCAAGAAAGTGATGATGAGCCTATTAACTTAGATACAGGCATGGATGATAATATCCAAGATATCACTCACTATGATTCTGATAATGATCCAAAGAAGAAAGATGATGTGATATTTATCACACTTAAGGATCAACAAAGCCATCAAGTACTAAAGACATCAGATGGAAAGATAATTGACATTATTGATGAACAAATGTTGGACACATCAATCATGCACCCAATTGTGCCAAGGATAACTTTAAGAAACCCCAGTCTAGAAAATAATATAAAATCCTGGCGAATCTTTCATTTTATTTTTAAAAAAATTAATTCCTATTGGCGAATCTCTCAATTTTTTGTGAAAACAAATTATTTGAATTGGTGAATATTTTTTAATCACAAATTTTTTATAGAAAATATTGGCGAATTTAAAGCAATAACCAGAATTTCATTAATGACCATGGAAAATAATTATATTTAAAGAAAAAAGAGTTCTTATAGAAAATTGTTAGGCTTACTATGAAAATATTTGATGGGTTTAAGGGAACTCTATAGTATCTAGTTGCTATCATTTATTTAAAATATAATCAAATAATCCTCATTGTATTGTGTGAGATAAATGTATCATTATTTTTATTATTATAATAGGACCCAAAATTTCTTCAGTGTCATTGATTTATCAATAATCCAAAGGAAACATTAGCCCCGATAAGCATTACAAATAAGATAGTAACATTTTTGCCTCATGGAATATAATAAAGATCATTAGATTATATTTTACATCAATAATGACAACTAATATTGGTGACACAACCCTACTATAACTAACAGTTATGATATATTATTGGTGAATTAATTTAGATTTCTATAATAACTGATAAAATTTAGGCGAATTGAAACTAACCATCTATCAAATATTAGGCAAATATTTGAGTTCAAATTTTTAATAAAATAAATTATTTGGCGATTTAAATATTTCTAAAATAAAATTTTGTAAAATTTTGGCAATTTAGGTCGCCTTAAATCTTGAATTATTAGCCTAATTTTGATTCTCAAATTTCAAAAATTAGCCAATTGGCGAATATTAGCCACTAAAAAAGTCACTGAATTGTGCAAGACCCTGCACAAAATATACAAAAGAATGAGGATGTCACTGCTGACAAGGCACTAACCGATGAGAAGGACACCAGTACTGACAGAACCCAAGAAACAACTCAAAGTAACATGCCTTTCCTAATGAAGGCAATAAACATACTAGAGGGCAATGAGGGATCAAATGAAAAGGAAGCAAGCACACCCAACGAAAAGGGTGATGAATAATCCAAAGGGACAACAGATACTACTGCAGAGCAAGTTGCAACCGATGATCAGAAGAATGCATCTACTGATCAGAATAAAGAAAACACTCAAAACGAAACATGGGACAAGCCTTCAGAGAAAGGTGAAGAAGGAAAGAAGGATGAGATTAAAAAGAAATCCAGACCACATTCTGCAGAAACACCCAAGGTTAATGGAGAGACGTCTTCACATAACCAACACGTGCCCATAGAGCAGAAAACACAAGATGGATCATCAACAAAACCTTCCCCTAGTAATTCAGAGAAAAAAAATGAACTAGCTATGGTAGTTCATACATCTACATCCCATCAAATCTCAAAGAAGAAGAAATGAAAGAATAAAAATCTAGTAACTCTAGCTAAAATCATTGAGATTCCAGTCTTTTATCCAAGAACATTTGATCCGACAGCATTCACAAAATATGCAAAGCTCTGTGCGAGAAAATCCATTCAAGACAAGATGAAGAGAGTGGAAAAAGAGGCCAGGGTACTAGAAGTAGCAAGGGAGATACTTCAACAAATTGTACAAGACATAGATATCGATCAACAAGATCCAATTATTGATCAACTGGTCATAGTCATTGATGCAATAACATCTCAGAATACCGATGTTGAGAAGACAATGGAAGAGAGACTTAAACAAAAGTATGAATTCAAGCTCGCAGAGAAGATAAGCCAGGAAGTTGCACTGAAAAAGGTCAAGCTATCTGAATTGGTAAGTACAATTGACCCAATTTTATCAGAATTTGTCACCTTAATAAAAAATTGTGCACTTTAGATCAACTCACTAAGGATTATACCAACAAGATAGCAAAAATAGATGCTGATCTTCAGTCCAGTGCACAAAATCTAGCCAACACAGAAGAAGCATTTAAATTGCACAATCAACAAATCATACAGGCTAGGAAATAGAGACAGGACATTCAATTTGCAGAGATGAAGTACAAAGATGAGGTCAATGAGCTCCAAGTTAAGCTCTTACTGACACTTACACTCCTGCAACAAAATATGACACATGCAAGTACTCTAATTTCCACCCCTGAAATGTATGTCCTAGACAATATTTATGATATGCACACCAGACTAGAGCTGCAACACATGGCCCTAGAACAATTGAGAAAACATTGGGAGAAACTAATGGAAGATATCAAAATTACCCATTCTAATGTATTTGACACATTGTAAGTTACACATTTTTTAATATTTTGGCATATTGTAAGTTGTATGTTTTTGTCATCAGTATCACAGAAAGGGGGAATTTGATATGTACATCACCTCAGTTAAATGAGGAAGTCATATGTATAGTGGAGGAAAGGGTAAAAAATGTAAACTCAGAGAATAAATAGTATACACATGTACCTATGCATACACTATACTAATGCATACGGTAAGGGGGAGTCATATTATGGCAAGGATATAAACATGGTGTAATAATTTCAGTATTATGCACATATCAATTTTTGATACTAATATCAAAGGGAGAGATTGAAGGCATTATATTTTTCCATTAGTATACCTAGAAGAAAAAATTGATCTACACCATTGGTTTACTCTACACTGACAGACAGTGCACAGCACTGTCCGATACCAAGGTTACCCGATAAACACTGTTATGTGTTACCCGATGACAAAAAGGTAAACGATACCCGATGAGTAACAACAATGCTACCGGATAGTACAACAAAGAGAGAAACCCGACAGATACAGGGAACCTGACAAACAGTTCAGTCAAGGAACGTTGACAGACGGCAAGTTCAAACTGACAACCAAGAACCGACAGTCAGTTACATCCCGCAAAAAGTTGATCTGACTTTCGACATCAGATAAATCACTAAAGTTGTATTTATAACTTCTTGGTTTACTTTTAAATCCATTATGTGTGTAGGAAGCAATATAATTGTTATTTTTTTAATTAGTTTTACTATTTTAAAATATACCAACTAAAGATAAAGGTCATGTTGTAAACCTTCGATTTGAGAGTTAACATTGTAAATCATGAATTCCAAGATAGGTCAAATACTTGTATAAATAGGTGCTCAATCCATTGAGAATTGTTGTTGTTCAATAAATATAGCAGTCACGAAGAGCAACAAAAGACCAGATAGAGAATTCAGCACAAGAACACAAACAGAATCAAATCAGTTTTCAAGAACAGAACAGAGGCTACCGAAAAGTAGAGAAAAGGTATTCATCAATCAAGTTTAAGGTGATATTATTATTGTAAAGGCTTTAATGGATCTGTAAATCAGAAATAGTAGATTGCATACAGTCAGGTCAATATTTGTACTCATTCTAACAAGTGTAGTACACTAATGAAATCCTTTCAAGAAAGGTGGGCTTAACCGTCCTATTGTAAATCTCATTATTGAGTGCACACTTAAATTAGTGTTGCTAAAGCTCTTAACAGAGTATATTCTAATAGGTCTCCACCTTAATACTCTTAACAAGGTAGATCATCAGAAGTGATGAAATTGTAAGCCTTAACCGACTCCCTTCCATTCTGCAGATAGTGAAGTTTTATGGGTGCCATCCCCACCGTATCTTTTACTTCCTAACAGGAGTTTTCCATGATACCATATCTTGTGTTTTGTGTTTTTCCCTTTCATGAATGTTTCTATGAATGATTGAAAACTATTAAAGATTGTGAACAAACATTAGATACATAAGAAAGAATAAGAGTAATGGTTGGTAAATCAGAATTGAATGATTACTAATGATAAATTGTGTAAGGTGCTAAAAGTTTTAGAGGTACTGATTCACCCCTCCCCTCTCAGTACTACTTCCCATTAAATCCAACATTTACCGGCATTTGGGAGTACTCTTTTGTAGATTTGTATTTCTAAATAAATATTAGATACATAAGA
>MU225293.1:8296949-8319367 GCA_018584345.1 Thuja plicata | reverse complement strand
AGCTTCTTGTCCTTCTCCCATGGCTGCCACACCTGCACATTTTCTTGAAGAAACAGAAAAAAAGGAGGCTAGGGTTAGAAGAAAAAAAAAGATTTTAGAGAAGAAAACAAAAAAATATATTTATTTTCACTACTTCATATTTTGACCCTAACCCTAATTCAAAATTAGGGTTAGGGCTTGCAAAATATGAGAGGGAAATTGTCTTTATTTTTATTTTAAAAGAAAGTGTCTTTTAGTGGGAAATTTAAAATGATTTTTTATCTTTATTTTAAGAAAGTGCATTTTAGTGGGAAACATTTTCTAATTTTTTTCAATTGGGTAACTTATTGTGAGCTTGTAATATTTATTTCTAAATTGTTTTAATACGTTGTTTTAAGAAAATTTATTGGAGAATGTAATATTTTAATAATTTAACATATTCAAGAGCATAAATACATTTATTGATGAGCGTTTTTATATTTAAAAATTAAACCACATTATAATCTATATGATTATTGTAGAGAATATTTGTGGAGTAAGAAATAATTAAGAAGTTTATTATCATTAGCAATTTAAAATTGATATATCGATGTATTTTAGATAAATTAACCTTTAAATTAAATTATTTATTTAAAATGTTACCCTTAGAGATTCGATTATTACCATCCTTCTTAATATTATAAATATGAATTTTTAAAGAGAGGAAATAATGGTACAAAAAAAAACTAAGTGGAATAAAGCAAAGTGATATAATTAAAGAATCTTAAACATTAAATTTTAAGTAACATAATCTATTAAAGTTATTCTTATAAATAAATTTTAAATGGTTCAATGAAACACATAGGGAAGAGGGCCCAATAGTTGATCGGGGTCCAATAGTTGATCACTCACTTGTGAATATATTATCCACTCTTACCACATATTTTCACTATATATTGTAAATAAATAATCCGCATGTAAATAAAAAAATCCAAATGTTGATAAAAATGGACCAATACTTGAACACATGAGAACCTATAAATGTGATATTAAAAATACATAAATAAATTGAAATAAATAACACTTTGTCTCCAATAAAATATCATAGCTATCTATTATATGTGTGTCACTTAGAAAATAATATACTCACTTAATAAAATAAGATGCTCACTTAAACAAGTGTTGTTATCTTAGTGTACACATAATATTCTTATGTGTACAACTATTGGCATACCAATGTATATGCATTAGAGTATTTCATATTAACAATTGTTCTTATGAAAAATATAAAAGGTAAGCCCTCACGACTACTAGTCCCTCTCCCCTAAATGCCTTGTATTTTCCCATGAAATGTGTGAGATTGTCAAAAAGTTTAAGTGTTCAAATATTGGTCTCTTTATGTTGGATATAAGTTGTATATTGTATAATAATGTCTTATTTTTATAATAACAAATAATTTTTTGTGTTGAAGTATTAGTCCTTTTTATGTTGGATATAAACGTTAGGTATAACAAATATTTATGATTACTAATAGGTATTTGGTCTATTTAAGTTGCATATATGTTATATTTTATATAGAAATACAATATTCTACTAATAACAAATGACATTTTCAAATTCAACTACTAGGGATTATTAGATTAAGTTTTGGTCGAATCTTTAAAATGTCATTTTTTGGACACGTTTCACTAGGCATGCTATTTTAACAAGTTGTGTGATGAGTCACACCTTCAAACCTTAGTTGAAGATAGTTAAGTGTCTATTTTACATTTCCAAAAAAAATAAAGGTCTTACGATATTCCATGCAATGACTACATGTTGACGAAGTTAGCTCTCACGACTACTGGTCCCTCTCCCCTAACAAATAATGTGACCGATATTATTTTTAATGAAGTTAAGGTATTAGTTAGAAACACATTTTTAAATATTGAAAGATGAACAATTTAATTAATAGAATTAAATTCATTACTCCTTTAAAGGGGTTAAATTCTTCAAGAATAAATCATTTATATTGTTCTTAATATAATTTCATTTGCAAATGTTTTTTTATCGAAACCTTAATGGGAGAGATTAATAGACCATCATTCTATCTTAATATATTAATAATTACTTTAATATTAAAATGACTTTACACTATTGAATTACAAGGTAAAATATCTTATTAGCCTTGGAGACCTAAATCCAATTTGATTTAAGTGTCATGGGAAATCAAGTTTAATTAAGGATCTAATTAAATATTGGGTAATACTCTTAGCCTATTAATGTTATTGTTATGTGGCCATTATAAAAATAATATTATAGATTAACTT
Source organism: Thuja plicata (assembly GCA_018584345.1). Taxonomy (NCBI): domain Eukaryota; kingdom Viridiplantae; phylum Streptophyta; class Pinopsida; order Cupressales; family Cupressaceae; genus Thuja; species Thuja plicata. Next base: position 8,317,100 of record MU225293.1, on the reverse strand, counting down.
TAATCAACTTAATGGTGCATATTTCAATAACATTCTAGCCCTCATTTTAAGCAATCTAAGGATTAATTTAGTGAGATTTTAAGTGAATATGTTTAGGAACTTGAGAAATGAAATCTATTTAAGTAATTAATAAAACACTCGAAAATGTATTTAGATGATAAGTACATATAGATGTACTTGTTTAAGTGAGGATTGTTAGGAGTTTAATTTGTGAATTCTTATCTAGGAGTGTTTATAGTTTATCTATAACTCTAGGAGTTTACAACTAAATTGTTTAGGGGATTAATGAATCTAATTGAGATTTAATCATTTTAACAAGACCTTGTGAATGACACTAAATGATGATTTTACTTCTATAGGGTGGTTGCCTAGTATCTAATTTTGGAGATAATAGACGATCTTGGGAACATGCTAAAACCAGTTAAACTATATGGGACTTTTATTTATTACACCTTCAAAACTCTATTAAATGATGAAAGGATAAGATTATGTAAACTCAGCTAGTGTCCTTGAATAGCTTAAACCTAGGTGATTAACATAAGGGTTGAGGGATGTCGATGTGTGGTCATGATCCCACTTGACCCTAATAGTGGTTCTTGTTATTAAAATACAACCCAACACTCCCACTTTGCATGTATTGTTTTAACTAATAAAAAATTTGATAAACCTCTCAAATGTATTCCCTATGTCATTATTATTACTTGAAAAAAAAAATTGCTGCATTTTTTTTTGGCGCAAAATTTTGGGCATGACACTTGGTATCAAAGCCATGTTTCAATGTTGGAACCTTCAACCCACTATGTTTCACAATTTGAAACACATCATTTCAACATTATCAAATAATTCAAACGTAGGAAAGACAATCGTAACAACTTTAAACACTCTTTTCAAAACTACAACATTACTTTCAACTTATACCCTTTTCATGTTGTGTAGGATGCCTCTGATAATGTGACAAGATAACACCCGTGGATGAGGCCATAAACATGCATCTGTGGCATGTGTTCAGATAGAGAAGGATATAGGGTGCACTAGAGAGGAGCAGAGACCTCCTCTCAAACAACCACCCAACTCTAATCAAGATGTACTTAATGCTCTTTAGAATTTGGTTGGAATCATTTTGGATAGGATACCGCAAGGTAATCAACACGCAGGACCCAAGGGTGCTGTGCGTGACTGTAGTAGGATCCTCCACCTAGGATTGTAGAGGAGCAAGCTGACCACAAGGGTGAGTTAGTACACATGCCGCTTCCAGAGGCAGTGGTTCTGGCTTATGAGAGGGAACTCTGTAACACAAGGGACCACATCAGGGAACTAATACACCTTAATCCACAACATTTTTTAGGAGCCACAGGTGGGAGTGAGGCCGAGGCATTTCTTTTGATCTTCGAGAGATTCTTTGGATTGTGCCCTTATGGGAGCAATACGAGGGCACACTTTTCTATCCACTTGCTAAGAGGTACATCTACTATTTGGTGGAGGAAAGAGGAGTTAAAGAGTAATCTAGCTATCGACACCCTCACTTGGAGAACTTTCTTAGAGAGATTTAGAGACCGTGACCTATCTGAGAACTATAGACAATGACAGATAGATGAGTTCCATGACCTTCAGCAGAGGGGACTGACTGTCACTCATTATGAGAGTAAGTTCCTTGAGCTTCTACCCTATGTAGAGTACATGACAGATGAGAAGATCAAGGTCAACCACTTTGTAAAGGGTTGAATGAATCTATATCTGGTTCAGTGTGCATGTCAGCACTAGGGAACCTTTGAGAGGCCATAGAAAAGGCCTTGATTTCTGAAGAGGTTTAGGGTAGAGGACAGGATGCATGAGATCGGTCTCAGAACTAAAATTCCATACCACAGAGTTTAGGGTGTCAGATATCAGATTGGAAGGGTAATAATAATAACATACATTCTTCTGGGTCTTATAAACCCCCTCTACCTCAGCAGTAGACTCAACATAGTCATAGGTCACAAGCACTTAATAAACCCCCAATTAGTACTCAACAGTCCTCAAGGGGTGGTTTTAGTTGTTCTAGCAGGATAGGGGGCTCATAGTTCTCTAGAACCTGGGATATCAAGTTTCAAACTCCAGGACCATGTTGCTCTTGTTGTGTCATGTGGAACTTAGGTAGGGACTACCCTCAGGGAGGTCATTAGCGCACTATAGTATCAGAGCCCACTATATGATATATAGATAGGTCCCTTAGAGTTTTTGCAGCAATCGATAACCCCCAGATAGAACATCAGGCTACAATGATTGAGGATTCAAGTGGAGTCAAAGGGGCAGCTAGCCTTGGAGCCTATCTACATTTTGGTACACTGGATGCTGGGCCTTTGAGGCTAAGAGCTGGACCAGGTTAGAGTTCAATGGGATTGCTATGATGAGGTTACAACTTCACGGGAGGATGCACTATAGATGAGAGCATAGTATCCCCATCTTTTTGATAAAATTCAGGAGGAAGTTCATGCCTAGGGGGGAGGATGTGAGGCCTCTCCTCAAGCCCATCATAGCTTTCCATTTTTTTTCTTCTGATAGACTTTGCACATGATACGTTCTATTTTGATGCACTTTTGATTTTATGCTTTATCTCATGATTTGATCATTTTGGATGTTGGATAAATGTTACTTTATGATGCACATGATGGATTATATTATGTTTCTACTATGGATATTTCATTATGAGACATTTGATTTGGGAAAACATTATGATCATGTGATGGATTAATGATGGTATGAGAATTAGTAGAAATTGACAATTAATTTAGTTAGGATAAAATGTTAATTTTACTTTATGTTATATGCTTAAATGGACCTATAATTGTTTATGATCTTAGGTGATAAATTTAGTTTGTAGATGTTTCATTAAGGTTTTAAATATTCTTTAGTTGTTTATGAGGCATATTTTATCTCCTTGGACTACTGATATTTGGATCCAGTGTGAAAGTATGAGACCATGGTATTAAAATTGGGGATCCAAACATAGGTATATGTGAATTGAGTTTAAGCCAAGGTTTCGTCTAATGAAACATAAGACCTTGTTGTAACATGGTTTAATTTGTAAACGTAAATGTTTGTTCATTTGAATTTAATTTATAAATATTATTTTTATATTTAATTCTTTGTGCTTTATGCTCAAGTGGATGTGCCATGTGTCTAGTGATGTGTAAGTGTTTGAATGTGTCACTTGACACTTGTGTATGTTCTTAGGACCATGACATGTCCACTTGGAGATTGGGTTTCCATCTATCTAGGTTAGTACCATAGTAGATCCCCATGTGCATTCCTTGGTTAGGGAGCTAGAGGTGTGGTTATTTCAATTGAATTTCGTGAGTATGCTTTAAGTGGACTTTGGGAGGGTTAGAAAAGTGTCTAGGGGTGTTTTAGGGTCGCTTTTAGATAGCCCACTTGTTATACCTAAGGGTAAGGGTCATTTGTAACCCTAGGATAACCCTTGTTTAACCAAGAGACCCTTCCAAAAGTTGGATTTTCAAGATGGACGAAAATCAACTTTTGGAAGCATGATCTTGGATAGACCACCCTTTTCCATTTAGGTGCAAAGACTTTTCCTACCTTTTCGAGTTTCCCTTTTTGGATCCATTTTTAGAAAGTTGTAAGAGGCTTAGGGAAGAGAAACCAATGAGAAAATTTCCTTTCCCTCATGAGTTTCTAGTGGTATTTTTAGTGGCGACTCTCCATGTTGGAGAGTTTGAACATCCACTCTCTAACTTAGAGACTTGACTAAATTTGGTGAAGCTTGGAGAAGGAGGACTTAGGCTTTAAGGGAGCTCTTCAAAAAAATTATTTTCTTAGCTTGGACTTAGGTTGGTGGATCTCATGCATCTTACTCTTTGTGTCTCTCATGTTGTAAGGAAAATGAATGTAGTATGTTAATATGCTTGTAAATGTGTAGCGATGGTTGTCATTGTGTTTCCTTTAAAATGTTGTGTTGTGAAGTATTTTTTTTGTGATGTGTTGAATGATTTTGATTATGGGAGTCTCAAAGTCCTCTCACCCTTGGGAGAGAAGAGTAGCCTTGGGGGTGAAGCTATAGTGTCAGCCCATGGGTATAGAGTCTCTCCTCAAGGAGGAGAGGGACAAAACATGGAGTATGGGCTCCATGAAGTCACTCCAATTTTTGGGGTCATAAGGGAGTTTTATTTCTTGTAGCCTTGGGGGCATAAGGAGGTTTTTGTGCATTTGTAAGGAATGGTATGTTGATGTCTTTAAAGCCATGTGTTGGCTGGAATTTTTCTTGTTTTTAGATGGATTTCTCCCCATTGGGTATTTAGTCCACTTCACCCCAAATTAAATTTTAGGGTCAATATGAGATCCATTGTGGAAGCCATGGACGGGAGTTTTTATGTTGTGTTATGGTTGGTTATTGTTGTCTTACTTGTTTGTGTCCTACATATGTTTGGTTCCCCTACCTCTGGGTGGTCTTGTAAAGACCTAGGCTAGGAGGTGAGCTTCCCATGGTCTCCTCGTGTATTTTTTCTTTTTGCAGATTTCTCTTGAAGTTCTTGAAGTTAAAGTTTAAGGCAAGAAGGTGGAAAATCATTGTTTTATGTCTATTGTAATAAGCCTTGAAGGATGAAATGTCCTTGTATTCTATGCTTAGTAGAAAGCTTAGTTTGTATTAAAAAAAAATATATTGTGGATGCACAAGAATGTTATCATAGAAAGCACAATGAAAGCGTAGTTGAAATTCTTAGTTAAGCATTAAATTCCTTTCCTATGAAAATGAAATTTGTAGTAACAATGAAATGCGAAAAGAGAGAAAATTGTTTGAAGTATAGGTGCAAAGAAATGTCAGATTCAATAGAAAATTCAGAATAAAGGAAATTTGCCTTTGTGTATAAATTTTTACATTTCCATATGCATTTCTTTACTTAGAATAAAATATTCAATAAAACTTGTATATGCATGTATATGATTTACATTTCTACAAGAGTTTGTTATTTACACTTAGATATTAAATCTAGAAATTAGTTTAAGATAATCAACTACGACATGTGAAAATCCTAATGTTTAGTTACTTCAAATAAAAGGATAAAATAAAAGCATTTTGATTTCTGATGTATGTTTAGCATTTCTTATATGATGAATAACATGTGTACATTATTTACATATTTACATCTCTGCATATATATATATATATATATATACACACATGTGTATTTCATGAGCTTCTTATCCTTCTCCCATAGTTGCCACACCTGCACATTTGCTTGAAGAAACAAAAAAAAAAGGAGGCTAGAGGTAGAAGAAAATAAAAAAAGAGATTTTACAGGAGAAAACAAAAAAAATATGTTTATTTTCACTGCTTCATATTTTGACCTTAACCCTAATTCAAAATTAGGGTTAGGGCTTGCAAAATATGAGAGGGAAAATTGTCTTTATTTTTATTTTAAAATAAAGTGTCTTTTAGTGGGAAGCTTAAAATGATTTTTTATCTTTATTTTAAGAAAGTGTTTTTTAGTGGGAAACATTTTCTAATTTTTGTTTTCTAATTGGGTAACTTATTGTGAGCTTGTAATATTTATTTCTAAATTGCTTTAACAAGTTGTTTTAAGAAATTTATTGGAGAATCTAATATTTTAATAGTTTAACACATTCAATAACATAAATACGTTTATTAATGAGCATTTTTATATTTAACAGATTAAACTAAATTATAATCTATATGATTATTGTAGAGAATATTTGTGGAGTAAGAAATAATTAAGAAGTTTATCATCATTAGAAATTAAATTTTTTTTTTTAAGGTGAAAGTAGACGAGGCTACTATAAATATATATAAAATAATAAAACCTAGTTAAAAGGATCCACAGGGAAAGAACTAGGAAGAAAGCCATGCATCTTAGCCCCATTACAATAATTACATCGATTTACTGTTCTCAAAGTGAGAACATGTAACCCAACACAAATATGTTGCAAAGCATAACTTGGAAAGACTACTGACATAAGCTAGCATTTGACGACACCCACCACATCCCCTGCCATTAATGTGCCCATAAATGTGTGAAAAATATAGGACAATGAATTTGATGAGTCATAAAATCGGGGGTGTGTATTAAGGTTGATTCCACAAGCCAATTTGGCCACATTGATATCCCTTGAGGTACAACAGCCGATCTCACAATCACACTTAAGGGGAGTAATGTTTTCTTCTAATTATGTCATTTAATTCCCCATTAATACTATTAGAACCTGCCACTGTGAGCAGTTCAATGTTTATTGAATCATATCCCATATTCGAGAGGTAATCAGCCACATGATTGCCTTCCGAATAGGTATGGGAAATGACACAACTTTTAAATTCATCCAGAAGTCGCCAGATCTGATTAAAATTATATCCCAAACTCCTATTAGATAAATTTATGTTAATGCATTCTTGTATCACTATCAGCGAGTCACCTTCCACATCAATTCCTAATGATTTGGCAAGAACTAACCCTTGAAGTAACACTGACGCTTCAACAATATTGTTTGTCTCGGGCAGAATATCATAAGATTTCATGGGAATTGGATGCCCAAATTTATTTCTCAAACACACGCCAATTCCCTACTTACCTGGATTCCCTTGAGAAGCCCCATCAAAATTAATTTTGATAACACCACGATCTAGAGCAAGCCACTTGACCTTATTCCTATCCACTTTCTCAGAGGAGTTGTTCATATTAAAAAAGGATGGTAAGGTAATATATCTCCATTCCTTGAGCATTGCATCATCCCATGATCTAAAGTGAACCCATGATGATCTTGACTTGATGTTAGCAGAGACCACTTCAGATATTGACTTTTCTATAGTAAGTATCACATTCTCTACTGGTGATGGGGACTGTCTAAAGATACACTTATTGCATTCCCACCAAAATTCCCAAACAATCAAGGATGGCGAGCACTTCCATATTGGAGCAAGAAGAGAATTGGACTGAACTATTGGCCAGGATTCAAATAATTCATGTAGTAAATTGGGAAGTGGCATAGCATAGTTCAGTTTCTTAAGCACTGATTTCCAACATTCCTGTGCAAATTCACATTGCAGAAAAACATGATTTGCATCCTCAAAATCTCTCTGACAAAGTAAACATTTAAATCTTTGTGTAATATGGATATTTTTAGATTAATTAACCTTTAAATTAAATTATTTATTTAAAATGTTACCCTTAGAGATTTGATTATTATCATCCTTCTTAATATTATAATGGATTTTTAAAAAGAGGAAACAATGGTACAAAAAAAAACTAAGAGGAATAAAGCAAAGTGATATAATTAAAGAATCTTAAACATTAATTATTAAGTAACCTAGTCTATTAAAGTTATTCTTAAATAAATAAATTTGAAATGGTTCAATGAAACACATAATAAATAATGTGACCAATATTATTTTTAATGAAGTTAAGGTATCAGTTAGAAACACCTTTTTAAATATTGAAAGATGAACAATTTAATTAATTGAATTAAATTCATTACTCCTTTAAAGGGGTTAAATTCTTCAAGAATAAATCATTAATATTGTTCTTAATATAATTTCATTTGCAAATGTTTTTTTATCGAAACCTTAATGTGAGAGATTAATGGACCATCATTCTATCTTAATATTTTAATTATTACTTTAATACTAAAATGACTTTACACTATTAAATTACAAGGTAAAATCTATTATTAGCCTTGGAGACTTAAATACAATTTGATTTAAGTATAATGGGAAATGGAGTTTAATTAAGGATCTAATTAAACACTCGGTAATACTCTAAGCCTAATAATGTTATTTTTATGTGGCCAATATATGTGGCTAATAATGGCCATTATAAAAATAATATTATAGAATAACTTTAATTAACTTAATGGTGCATATTTCATTAACATTCTAGCCCTAATTTTAAGCAATCTAAGGATTAATTTAGTGAGGTTTTAAGTGAATATGTTTAGTAACTTGAGAAATGAAATCTATTTAAGTAATTAATAAAACACCTAAAAATGTATTTAGATGATAATAAGTACATATAGATGTACTTGTTTAAGTGAGGATTGTTAGGAGTTTAATTTGTGACTTCTTATCTAAGAGTGTTTATAGTTTATCTATAACTCTACGGGTTTACGGCTAAATTGTTTAGAGGATTAATGCATCTATTTGAGATTTAGTCATTTTAACAAGACTTTGTGAATGACACTAAATTATAATTTTACTTCTATAGGGTGGTTGCCTAGTAGCTAATTTTGGAGATAATAGACGATGTTCGGAACATGTTAAAACCAGTTAAACTATTTGGGACTTTTATTTATTACATCTTCAGAACTCTATTAAATGATGAATGGATGTGATTATGTAAACTTAGCTAGTGTCCTCGAATAGCTTAAACCTAGGTGATTAACATAAGGGTTGAGGGATGTCGATGTGTGGTCATGATCCCCCTTGACCCTAATAGCGGTTCTTGTTATTAACGTAGAACCCAACACTCCCACTTTGCATGTATTGTTTTAACTAAAAAAAACTTTGATAAACCTCTCAACTATATTCCTTATGTCATTATTATTACTTTAAAAAACAAAATTGTTCCGTGTTTTTTTTTGCGTTTTCCTATATGTTTATATCCCTTGTTCGATAGAGAGTTTTGAAATTTAAGTCTAGTCTTTAATATCTCAGAGGATGATCTTATAATAATAGGACCTATTTATTAGTGTAATTTTAAATGAACCATCTTAAAAATCAAAATTTCACTAAAATATTTTATTTAAATCTGATTGATCTTACTCACTTGTCCTTGTGATTTCAGATGAGACACCTAGAATAATCAAAACTTAGTAAACCAGATCAACCAATTATACCTAAAGAGGATGACCTTTATTATGTAAAGACAGATTATAGAGGCCAAGGTCATTGCCTCTCGGGAACCTGAAACAATAAGGGTGATAATATAAGGAGCAGTGTCGACCAAGTGCATGAGCTCAACTTCATCAGAAGGAGCCATCACAATGATGTTAGGTAAGCATGCCATGTACGCGATGTCAAATGCTCCATAGTGAGTTGGTTCATCTTCTCCCAGTAGTCTAGCTCTATCATTTGCAAAATGCACTGGTAACTTTTTCCAATCTACATCATGAGAAACCTACAAATTCATCATTATAAGCATAAATCTTGCACATTTGGGGCTCATATTTAAGGCGAATTTGCAAATCTAAATCATGGGCAACCTACAGATTCATATTTATAAGCATAAATCTTGTACATTTTGGATCTATATGTTCAAAACAAAAAGTATTGCTAAAAGATCTTGCTTGGTCATAACCCCTCTACACAAAAGTGGACTAAATGACACAAAAGGGCTTGAGGCCTTCTGTGGCTAGCCGTGCAACAAATGTAATAACATGTTGCTCTGCAATTCCCACATCAAAGCAACGATCGAGGAACTCTTTCTAGAAGTAATTGAGCCTTATTACTCTTGCCATGGCTTCATGGATTGCCACTATTTTACTGTCTTGTTTGGCTTCTACAATCAAAGATTCTGTGAAGTATTGTGTGTAGGTCAGAGTGGACGTCTTGAGCTTGAATTGTTTGCCGGTTGCCGGCTCAAACTTCACTACTCCATGTCATCTGTCAGGAGGATTTTTTGTTGGAGGGTAGCCCTTTCCCTTCTCTGTGACGAAATGGATCAGCACAGGTCATGTGTTAGGCATGCTCTTCACTCTCTCCAAGATGGTGACCATGGCTTCAATATCATGCCCATGCGCAGGGCCATTGTAGTACAAGCCCAACTCTTCAAATAGGGAAAAGGTTGATGGCCTCATCAATCCTCCTACACACTCCTTCATCTTTGATACAAGTTCATGAGATTTCTCCCGAATGTACTTCACCAATCTGTGTTGGTTAGCTTGGATCAATTACACAATTATTAGCATGTTACAAGCGATGAATTGAAGCACCATTTTTTCATATTCTAAGAATCTGAGTAAAATGTAAAAAATATTTATATTTAGTTTGTGGGTGTACATCTGATGGCTGCGGCATAAAAAAAATGTGGTTAATGGTGGTAAGTTGGAAATATATTTTATCGAGTGTGTTCAGTCTCGGGAATTCAAATCATGCTTACAAAATCATAAGAGAGAAGACTTGGTAGTTGATCATGTTGGAATAGTTATTATTGTATTTGATTGAATGTTCAATATTTTTTTATATTTATAGCTCTAGTATTTGTGACTTTAAAGTTGTTAGTGTTGATCATGAACCCTCATAATTTTATAAAATGTATTCTTTAGATCTAAAAAGCAGAAAATCATACCATAGCACATAAATGCACCAATAAATCAAGATTTAGTGCATAATTATAATTAACTTAGTGCCCAATTACTATACTACAATTAATGCACAATTACTATACTATTTTTGTTTGGAAATCATTTCATAAGATATTGAGAGGCACACAATTAGGGTGCTCAATTGTCAGGTCATCTCTCCTAGTAACTTGCTCATTTCTATATTAAAACCCAAAACAATATGAAACTAGTTGCTAGATTATTCTTTCTCGATTGCTAAAAAGAAAGCACATTCGACCATATTAATTTAAATCCTAATTTCAGTCCACTTGGGTTGTGTAGACCATAAAGTTCTCAAGATATACATTAATGTTTGAATCTCCCAAAGTGACATCTTAAATTTTGGAATTTCAAGTATTGTCTCTTGGACTTTCCAGTTGTGAGTGTTGATCGTGAGTACTCATAATTGAATAAATTGTATTCCCGAGGTCTAAAAAGTAACAAATGATGTCATTCCATATAGACACACAAATGAGAAATAACTTAGAACACACAGCTATTATAGTTCAACAAACAAATCTTGATCTATTTTTTGGGTGGGGTCCTTTTGAACACTTTAAGAAGAAGCATGTTGATGTGGCAGCATGTTTGATGATGTGGATTTGAAGCCTTAGCTATAACCAGAGGCCTTGCTATCAGCCACTTAGAAGAATGAGAGTAATTAAGGCTCATTCTATAGAACACTTAGAGGCATGAAATCATAAGGTGCTTAACCACTAAGTCTTCTATCCTAGTAACTTGATCATTTCTCACTAGAGTATCAATTCCCCGCATTAAAAAAAAACACACACACATATATATGACCATATTCATTTAAATCCAAATTTCAACCAATTGAATTGTGATTAAATGACGAGACTATATAATTTCCAAGGAATAGATCTATGTTCAAATCCTCCAAACCGATATCTTAAATTGTAATTCAAGTATGGACTCTTTGAAACTATGTAACTTGTTTCCAACAAAATCTTTTTCAGACTAAACTTCACACAAAACAAAACAGAACAGAAGAAACCAGAGATAGAAACAAATAAACTAGAGATTCAATTAGTTGCCGCTGCAGTTTCTCCCTAGAGGCGCGATTCGCTGGATGAATTGAGTCTAGAGAGAGCACCACTCAGCGCTCCAATGGGCGGCGCTTCCCTGTCTAATGTGGCAGTGGGGAGAGAGACCTGATTATTATCATTGGGAATAATGATGAGATTGGAATCAAGATATCCTGCATTATTCATGGCCTCATAAGCCTGACCAACAAAATGGCCCGTCCCCTATCACCGCCACCACATTATTTCCTTTCCCCAACAAGTCTCTTCCAGCCACCATTCCCACCATTGTAGATATACTTGTCGAGTTGTGCCCAACACTAGATGCATCATATTCGCTTTCATCTCACTTTCGAAATCTAGCCAGGACTGAAGTCTGTCTAATTGAGTGTATCTTCGACCTTATCCCTGTCAATATCTTGTGTGGATAGCACTGCAGATTTCAAAACAATGGTTTTTGCTAATTTGACTTCTGAAATCAGAGAATTGGAGATTGATATGTAACTGAATATATCAATGAGTGATGACATTTTTGGTATTTGGCTGATCACTATTATTAACTGAATAATTAAAGCTCGAAGCAAGACACTGCAGGAATATATCTATGACTGTGGTCTTTTTGTTAATTTTAGATTTCTGTACGAATTTTTCTTTTTAAGGTTCATGTATCACGACAATTAGGATGCCTTTGGTAGTTTTATTTTCTCTTTGTGGTTTGAAGGTCCTCATCAATACATCCAAGACATCCAAGAGATCTACTTGTATGACATGAAGACATGCCATGAGAAGATAATCTATGGGATCATAGGTTTAGACACTAAACTCCAGATCAATATATTTTTTAATAGTATAGTTGTAATGAACTATTTGATCAACAACCATTCTATTTGGAAATGGTGATAACAAACTTCAAATAGAGGTTTTTTTTTTTTTGAGACTTTATTTTCCTTGTGCTCAGCTTCTTCATGTTTTCTCTCATCCTCTCACCAATCTCTCTCTCAGTGTTTTGATTGATCTTGAGTGTGATTAAATATTATAAAAGCTGATCTATGAGGTTTACCAAATACAAAGAGTATATTTTCTCTTGAATTGCAGTGCATTTCTGGTCCCATTTGTATTTTAATTGTGGCAGTATCCTTGCATAAATATTATAATGTTCTTTTACCTCTCAGTGAAGGGGATGGAGGTTGTCACAGAGGTTGAACAAGATCTGCAACTAGCAAATGTGTTAATCTCTTTGACTGATTAGCTAGAAATTTCAACATGGCATGTGAAATATCAAGCATGCAAAACTAATGCTTTTGTATTTCATAGCATATACAATTCATATATTTTATGTTAGTTAGAATAAACCTAGGTTGAACCATGGTCGAACCAGGGCAGACCTAGGCAGATCAAGTGTGAACCAGATACAGTTCCAATGTGAAATATTCTATAATTTAGTGCAGAAAACAATTATTATAGAATTTGAATAAGATCTTTAACATTGCAAAACAAAATTTGTTGAAGTTCAGATATCTATTACATCAAATTAAACTAGCCCTCAAGATTTCTTCCAGTGAAATCTTTATATCCAATTGCTGATAATGACCTGTCCGATTAATTTGAAGCTCTCTACATTGATAAATGATAAATCATATTTTAAACATTTAAAAAAAATCTTCAATAGGTGAAGGGATTGCAAGCTACTTTTATAACATTTTCCAATTAGGATGTTAATTGCAATGAAACAAGCTCTATATACAGTGAAAGATTAATAAGCATTTGACGACTTGGAAATAAAGAATGCTATTAGTGTAGTTGATCTCATTCGCATTGGCATTATTTGTGAATCAACTAATGCATTTGATGAAGAAGATGATGATGAAAATTTAGATAATCCATTAAATGATTTAAACTTAGTATAAAGTTCCAATTGTTGAAAGTCAAAACAATAATACTTGAACTCAATATTATTTTACTATTTTAATGTTGATAATAGATATGATGCTATGATTGCAAGTTTATCATATTTTTGTTGTTTTTATGATACTATGTGACATTATAATCTTAATTCATGCTTATAGGCTGCGCGCGCGCACACACACATATATATAGTTTTTACATATTTTTGTACTAACGAATCCAAACAAATCCAAACCCCATTTAAAAATTTTTACGTAGCAGTGAATTGGTTCGTTGAACCAAAACCCAAACCGACAACTTAACAAATTTTTAGTTCTTAATGTATTTTCATATCATACAAGTTGTTCAGATTTCAAAACTTATTGTTAAATTACAATTTGTTTGCAAAGTCAATTATATGAATTATATGAGCCAACTCAGACAACTCATAGAACAGTATGGACTCTAATTGGTCACACCTTTCTCTTCAACAAAATATTCACATCTAATAATTTGAAAACAACGAAGGTATCTACTAAATTAATGGTTGGAAAATCCTATTTTTTTTAGTTTTTTCCATTGCCACTCAGACCCAACCTTTTCTGTATACCAAGTATTTGTTTCACATAGAATAGCATCGTCGGTGAACCAGTGTACCTCAAACATCATCAGAAATCAAGTTTAATTTGAACCTTCCATCAATTTCAAAAACATCAATTGGGAAACAACATTTTCAATTTCTACCTCATTCGAGAAGTGGAAGTAAAGAGCACTTTATTTTCAGGTATCCTATCATTTAAGATCCTAGGGAGGTGTCATTGTCTATACAGATATTCCCACGCTTACTATTCAATTTCACAAGTTGTCGTAATCAAATATTTCTGGTGATTATGAGCAGTTCATTTTCAAGTATCCTATCATCTATGATCCTAGGGAGGTGCCATTGTCTATATAGATATTCCCAATTACTATTAAATTTCACAAGTTGCCCTAATCAAAGGTTTCTGGCAATTTAACCTTCTACTCTATGAGATAGCTAATATAATATAGGATGTGTTTTGTTGTGAAAAATTCAATAGGAGAGTTTTATTTGTGTTTTTCTTCCTTTTTAGTATGCTTCAACTTAGACCTTAGCCCTACCCACCTTGGGTTTGTAGGGCCTCCAATTGACTCAGAAACTTACGTACCAAAACCACATAAAAGAATTGCAATAATTTTAGATATACTAAAACAAATGTGGCCTATAATAATTGCTAGCTTGCCAAATGCTAGAAAAGTTAAGAATGGTACTATTGAAAACGTATGACATGGAATGAAGTAGCAGGAAATTTGCATATGATATTAGCTTTTACTTTTGGGTGATACAAATTTTGTCATTTCATCTGGGTTGGTTGATTAGAATTACTTATAGTTATTGGACATGTACATGTATATGTTTCGCTTGTATTTGTTTACTTACAAGCATGTATATAAGTGGAAGCAGGTGATGACCATTGGGGAGGCATGTTTTTATCTTGTCTAAAACAATTGATGAAATTTAAATGAGGTAAATTACTCATATAGGCAAGATACTCAGTTATCAACATAGTTAAAAAGTGTTTAGGTTTAGAATAGTTACTTAAAGGTATTGTACATCTACAGGTATATGTATCATTTGTAATTTATGTCCTTGCTGTGCACCTTCCATGATTTTTTGTCTTTAAAATCCAATACTTTTCCAGTCTGCTACTGCTATTTTTATTTTCCGGATTTTCCCTATGTTCTAATGCTAACCTTAGTGATGATTTTTTGAGAAATTCTTTACTCTTGGTTTGTTTATTTATTCCCAGAAAGAACTTTTTCTACCATACATTAACCTTAGTTATCTATTTGAAATTTTGGTTTGTTTCATATGTTGTCAAAATATGCATATCCATTATGGAACAAATTTAGATTTTATTAAGAAATAGATCTTCATTTTTCAAGTGTTACCTTTCTCAGATTTCTGTTTAGTATTAGTTTTTTATGTTGGTTATGGCTTGCATTTATTATACCAATTTGTGAGTTTAAATCATGTTCCTTTTTTCATAGCCATTCTTTTGGACTCATTATATATGCCCTAGCCATGGCTGGTGTTGAATCAACAAGCAAAATTAGGTGCAAAAGATATGCAACAAAGTATATTAGATAGCTGATCAAGTTATCTTACCTGTAAAGTGTAGTAATTTGAAGCATAGTTACACGAATCAGACTTGCCTTAGAGTTAGCAAGTTGATTTTTAGACTTAACTCGATCCAAACACTTGGAAAATTGGGAAAGCCAAGAAATTCAGAGATATTTAAGGATTTAAAACTTGTTTCATGCACCCTTTAATAAATAAACCTTGAAGAAACTATTACATCATCAAATAAAATCTAATTTGATCACATACACAAGTAGACATTGATCACATAAATTTAAACGCAAATGTAGCTGAATGATAAAACATGCTTAGATGTATAAATATTGTAAATATATACATAACTCATGGAATATGAAATCGTTGAGCATCAAAACTTGTTGCAGGATGCACCTCCTCCAGGCTTGCATCAGATGCTCTGTCTTATGTGATAGCTGCTATCACTACCTTCCTTGTCATAACAGTCACAACCTTCATTTTGACTTTTCTTCTCTTTCAAACCTTGCCTTGAAACAACGAAAAATCACTATTTCTCACTGTATCTTAAGGTCTTGACATAGTTTCATACAAAGATAGATGGAAATATTATACCTTGAAGGATAGGCACAAATGGGAGTAACCAATGCTTCATGGAGGACATAGAATGCCTTTTCAAAAGGTAAGTGCATCCTTCATGAGATAGTGAATGTATTTTCCTCAACCTTTGGTTGATGCATTTGAACCCAGCATATACCTTGACCAAGTTCCTTATCTACAACAAAATTACATATCACTATTGTGTGCTCCTCTTTGGTCACTTCTATTGATGCAACATTGAAGACTTTTTTAACTACTCCTAATATCGAAAAATCAATGTTTTTCTATTGCTCTTTCAACTTCATGATCTTCATTCTCCAACATGTATTACCACTTCTATGAGGCCCTTTCATTGTTATAGCAGGAACCTTTCACTTATTTGACTGTATTTGCATTCTAGACACTACTATTCCATTCTAGGGTTACTGTGTCTTTCTTGTGTTTTCTGCTCTTTGACTATGACTAAGTGCATACCACTATTATTTGACATCATTTGATCACACTATTCTGAGCATGGTCCTCATAACATTAATGTATCTATCCTTCTTGTTATCTGGAACTAGTGGTTGACAATTTTGAGCATCTTCATTCATTTTCTTTCAACTTTCTCAAACATCTTACCGTTTTAAAAAGTTCTTTGATCTTTTGCGATCACTGTATTTTGCATCTTTTAACTGTTACAATCACTACTTCTTGGACTATGTTGGATCATAGAAAAAGCTTCTATCTCCTTTTGTACTTTTCAAGATGTGAACACCATTTCCTCTTTCCACAAGACCTTTGAATCTGGGACGTTGTCATATAATTGAACGACTGACATCAGCACTATAGAAATCACTATTCCCCACATTGGTGTGATCTATACTCTAGCTCACCATTCGATACTACTTGGAAAATAGTGTATACCAATGCTTTATCATTTATATACCGCTATTATTGAGCACTCTGATAGTGGTCCCCACTATTTTCAGACTACACCACTGTCTTGACATATTGAAACAATTTTTAGCCACATCATTCTTTGACTATTCCATACATTGATGATTGTCACTGATCTCTATGCATTTTCTATTGCCACTGTCTTTTTCAAGACATTAGGGACCATTGTTTTATGCTCCTCAAGGTATCTTCTTTCTTTCCATGTGCTAAGGATTTCCCTTATGCTAATGTCTGTAACACTCACTGTACTATATCTCTATTTCATGGTTGTGAAACGTTATTGTTGTCCTTGTATTCAACTTTTCCCTTGAGGCCATCATGACCATTATACTAATCAAATCATACAGGATAAAATTTGTCTCATGGATTTGAACATATTATCTATAGATCTTTGTCCTCAAACATTCATGGAAGGTTACTGTAATTAAACATTAAGATCATTATTTTATAGCATCTATAAAAATCAATTCCATTTTATGTTGTGACTATTTCTTCATCCCTAGTTTCCGTCCTCTCTTACTGCTTTGAACAAGCTTTGCTACTACTGTCTTTTGGCAATGACCTGATCACACATGTACTTTCCTCACTTTTTCCTTGCATTTGACACTCTCAAACAGTTTAGATGTGCCCTCAGGTAATATGTATTTTTTGGTCTTCTTCTATATATTCCCATAAAACACCATGCTCTTTCAAACATAGTGACTTTACCTTCCTCCTACCCTCTGGTTCTACTGTTGACATTTTTACTATCTACCACTGTCATTGGACACCCTTTAAACCACATGTTTCAAGCTACTATCACTGTCTTTACCTTATGCATGTTGTTATTTTGACAGTGCATTGATATTAATTTTTTTTTTACAATTTGCATCTATATTTCTAGCTTTCTTCTTGATATCTCTACATCTGATTTGAAACATTCATTATATCATTATCCTGGCAGATATTATTGGGCAAGATCTGTAGCTATTGATATCCTTTTTTATATTCTCCTCAACGGAGTCAGTATGGCACAAAATTGCAGACTCAACATCACATCCACATTATTGGGCAACTATTTTTCTTTCTTTGCCAGCTTGGAGTTTCTACATTGGTGATTGCGACTGATATTTTATTCAAATTCATTATGGATTTTTAGTAATGTTGGCCAGTTTAGTGAGATCTTTTTGAGGAAGTTGGTGAAGTGTTTTTTCTATCCTTTGAGAAATAAAGTACATTTCCATAAAGTTCCTCAAAAAAGCTTTTTGACCTAGACTAACATCAATATTCTTGAATCATGTTATTCTGTCTAATTATCGCAGTCAACAAAAGAGTTATTTTGAGGTTCTCAGAGGGAAATGAAATTGATTTTTCATTTTATCTGAATTTCAAGAGTATAGTTCATAGCCGACCTTTTATTTTCTATGGGTTGTTGTCGTCACCATCTCCTCAACTATTGTTGTCAGCAACATTTGATATTTTAGGTAATGATTAGAAAACATTTTGCTTATGGATGCTAGATCTGGTCCCCAATCTACTTTTTTGTCCATTTAGTAACTCTATTTTTAAGCTACAGGGTATGTACCCTATAACGTTTTTAGCAGTCCACCCAATGTGTGTATGTGGAGGAAATGTCCCTCTGCTGGCCCCCATTACCACTTGCGAGGGGGATATTTTCCCAAGTCATTTAACTCAAAGAGGGGATGTTTCGATGATGCCCTCAAGACTGCCAGTTGTTTCCACAATCTATTCTATTTCATCATGATGATTTTGATTTATTTGCAAACTTTGAACAAACAAACAACATAATGGCATGTACAAATGGTTGGCCTTGGCAAAAAGTACTACTTGTTATTGGAGGCAAAAAAAGATCATAAAATCACCCTTTACTATTTATTTTTCTTTAGTTAGATGCACACTCTTAACTTTGCGAAGTTGTTTAAATATTTGAAAAGATTCATCAATAAAAATATTCGTATCGTGATGTGATGAGCTAATACAAGATTGTGAATTATACTTGTAGTCAAATTTCCATAGCAACTCTGCTAGGGTTTCATGCGTACGGCGTCCTGTCTGTGTTTCCGCTCTGAGCCATCCATCTGTCACACCGCATTTACTACGGGATCCCTTTTGCATTAGGGTTAGCTTTTATTATGGCTCCGGCCAACTTCGGCCCAGCAGTTACTGCTGGTGCGCGAGTTGAAGCTTCGGACAACCATGGTGCCTCCTCTGAACAAACGTCCCCGCAAGTTCGTCCCGAAGGTCTTTCACGAGGTAACCCTGATATTTTTCTTAATCCACAGGAATTTGATTCTGCTTGTGAATGGTTAGAAAAATATACGTTGATTGGATATTTTGTGGGTCGTACTCCTCCTGAAAGTATCCTCAAGGATTGGGTCAACAAGAGCTGGACCCCGCATGGGTCCATCTTGATGGTGTGCAAAACCTTACCAAAGGTTTTTTCCTTTTCCGGTTTGCTAACCCTTCTCAGGCGGAAGCGGTTTTTAACCGTGGACCCTGGACTGTTAGGTCCTCCCTGTTAGTTTTTCAGAAATGGTCTCGAGACTTTACTGTCTCGGACGACCAAAAACTTAGGGTTCCAGCTTGGGTCGAGTTCCCTGGCCTCCCTTTGCCATGCTGGCCGTTTATTGGGTCTATTGCTAAAACCCTCGGCAAAGTCATTGTCATCGAGCATGACAAATTTTTCAATGCCTATCCCCAGAAGTGGGTCTGTGTTGAGGTCGACCTTTCCAGGGACCTCAAGGACACTGTTGAAATTCAGATTGGTGCCCTCACCATCTCTCAAAAATTGCTTTATTTGAATCTGCCCAACACCTGTTACCGGTGTCAATCAGCAGAACACAAGATCAAAGATTGCCCGCTAGCTACCCCTCGGGTGAAACCTGTGCCTAAAGATGTGCCGGTCAAAGCCATCGATACTGGAAAAAAAGAAGAATGGACTACAGTTACGCGTAAAGGTCAGAATGCCTCAGGCCCTAAGACGCCACCAGCCTATGCTGCTGTGTTGCCATCTCCAGATGCGCCCGTTGGTCATTCCCCGCCAGTTGATGTGCCACCAGTGGCGCCCCTTGTTTCAAACCCTGTTTCACAGGGGAAGAGTCCAGCTGCAAAGCCATCCACTCCAGAAGTGGTGCTGGCGCCGCCAGCGGCTTCTTTGCCTACTTCCAGGGCTATGCGTAGGTCTCGCAGTCCTGATGGTCACACGGATGACCCAGATAAAAGGCGGTT
>MU225293.1:8276558-8292788 GCA_018584345.1 Thuja plicata | reverse complement strand
GCTCAGCTTCTCCGCCTCCTCGGCCTTCTGGGTGGGCGCTGGCTTCGGCGCAGTCTGCCCCTCCTGATGCTCCTGGTGCTCGCTGTGGTTGGGATTGGCCTCCTACCACCTCTTCCAAGTATCCCCGCCTGGCTCTTGCTATCTCCCCACCCAGGGTGGATGAAAAAGAAAAAGAAGATGATGATGGTTGGTCGCTTCCTGACCCTCTTGTCAATCCCACTAAGGCATGGGGATCGGATGATAAAGATCCTCCACCTTCTGCTACTGCTCTTGCTGCCTAATGGCTTTATGTTTTTTTGATGAATAGTCTTCATTTCCGGCTTTGCCATGTGAACTCTGCGGGGTGATTTCTATATCCCCCGGCCCCTTTTTTGTGGATATGTAACTTTAATATTTTTTAATAGAAAAGGCACTATTCATCAAAAAAAATATTCGTATCGTCAATTGCAGTCCTCATCATTTGATCAGTTTGTGTCTCCAGCCTCAACATTACCTCTCTGAAGAATGAAGATTTGGTTAGAAATAGTGAGGAATTGTTGTGGAGGAAAAGTTAAATATTTAGTGATTAAATTATGAAAGATGGTATGAGTCAAGGACTATGCAAAAGATGCTGCCTCCAAATCCCTTGAGGGGCATTGCGCCTTGACCTTGCATGGGGCTTGACCCCCTAGATTCCTTCTCTGATATATATATGCAGTGTCCAATCTTCGTCACCCTACCAATACCAAATTTAAGCCATTTACCACCTTACTCCTCTATCGTAAAACTTTGAATAAATAGAGTGTCGAAACTTGTAAATGTTACAGTCAAACCATTAGTTACTGGAAAATAATATTTAAATTAGAGATACAGTGATATATTTTTTTTTTATGAATAGAGGCCTTTACTATTAATATAAATATTAAAGTACAAAATTCACAAAAATAGGGCCGGGGGAAAGAAATTCACCCCGCAAGTTCACACGGCACCTAGGCCGGAAACAAACAGCTATTCATCAAAAAAACATATAAAACCAGAGCCTCTTAGGCTGCGAGAGTAGTAGCAGAAGAAGGAGGAGGATCTCTATCATCCGGTTTGCCCCAGACTGTGGGCGCAGGAGCTTGATCAGGGATGACCTAGCCATCTTAAGGATCTTTTTCAACTTCTCCTTCCTCCCGCCTAGGCGAGATAGCCAGCGCCAGGCGAGGGAATTTTCCCTGATTATCAGGAGTAGAGGCCGAAGGCCAAGCAATAGCAGTAGAAGCAAGCATAGGAGGCCACCTAGAACCTGCATCCCTCCAAGGAGGCGGGGAGGGGGAGCGGCAACGCCATTGCCACAGGGTCTTGGAGTGTCTAGCAGAGGAGCTCTGGCTACGATGTCGCCCCCTGGGCGGCGTACGATCAGCTGTGAGAGAATCAAGAGGCACTCGGGCAATAGTGCAAGGGGCATTGCCCTAGTGCTGGAGCAACTCCTGTAAGTGGGCAACCTCTAAGGCCACTTTGTCAGCTTGCACCTGAATCTGCATCATGACATTATTACAAATACATGCTTTATCAAAAAGAGAAACATGAATATCCTGAGAACTGTGAGAAAAAAGCACAGCATTTCTATCTTTCCACAAAGTAAATAAAATTTCCAGCCGAAAGGAATGCCAAATCTGGGTGAACTGGGAAGGCATTCTGGGAGAGTCACCAAGGAGAATCATGTGCCAAGAAAAGGGTTCTGGCCTGAAGGGAGAAAAAAAGTCGTGAATCCAATTCTAGTAATTTTGAGCACGACGACAAAACCAGAAAATATGCATGAGAGTCTCTGAGTGACCACAAAAAGGGCATTTGGGGTCAGGAACCCCCATATGTCTGAGCCAAGCTCCCAACGGTAAGCCCTGGTATAACAAACACCAGGAAAATTGAGCAATTTAGGCTCAGTAACAGCATCCCAAATGATGTGAAATCTCCACCCCAGCTCTTCTGCGAAGAGGAAAGATGCCAACGGTGATTGAGCGAATCAATCATGGGTAAATGAGGCATAAGAAAAGAATACCCAAGTTTCAGCTTGTAACTAGTGAATGGAGTGGAAAGATACCACTTCCAGTATTTCCACCATGGTCTGACGGACTGAATTCCCAATTTGTGCAAGAGGTGAGGCGGAATGGCAGAAACTAGCAAGTCAAAAGTTGGACGATCTGGGCAGATGAGCCGAAACTGAACTCGGAGATCATCCAAGGATCGAAGACTCATGGTGCTTCTGGAAAAGACATCTTTAGGGGTCTGAATTCCACACTTGTGGAACTGAAGAGCACTAAATCCTTGCATTCTGGCAAGAGGAACCCCTTGCTAGGAAAAAAGAGGAGACCACCAAATGTTCTGCTGGTTGAAAGAAAGACCATCACGAAAACCATTTCCAGTCCATTGAAGCCAAGGCTTGATAGACTCCTAGACTCTCCAGATAATTTTGGCAACAAAAGTGCCCTGGATTTGAACAGGCTCCCTCATAACCAGAAGGGTTTGAAAGCCAATCCCCTTCCAGGCAGGCTTGTGGAGAGGAAATCCTGAGGAAATGCAGTGCCGAAGCAGAATTCATCACCAGAGAGGCAACGCACAATCCACTTGGCACAAAGAGCATGTCCTTGCTTCTAGGTATCAATTAAACCAAGCCCGCTAGAGGACTTCAGAAGGCAACAAAAGTCCCAGGCGACTCTGTGAAAGCCCTGATGATCAATACCAGAGGCCCAAAGAAAATCTCAGAGAAGTTTCTTGAGCCGTTTGTAAGAGGCTTTGGAAGGGGCCCAACAAGAGGAGTAGTAAACATGCGTAGTGGCCAGAACTTTGGAACAGATCTGGAATTTTCCTGCGAGGGAAAGAGGCTTCGTGATCCAGTAAGTAAGCTTTTTTTCAATATTATAAAGCAGTGCATTCCATAGATCAGTAGGATTGCCTTGAAAAGCAAAGGGAATACCCAGAAACTGGAATATCTCCCCATGCTGAAGTTTTGTCCAACCAAACTGTGAAAGCCAGGAAGGCTTTGGGAAGATTTGACTGTCTGCAACAGAGGGTTTTGTGCCACTAAATGGCAGAGCCAGAGGCCAAGCAGAAAGTGTCTAAACACTACAAGGCTAAATTTATATTCTCTTCATCCTCCGCTAAGGTGAGGAAGGAATCATCAGCAAAATGGCCATTGACCAGCTGTTGAGAAGAATTCGACAAGGAGATTCCCCTAACAGTTCCCATAGAAATGGAATGAGCAAGCAAATATCCAAACCCTTTGGCCGCTAACACATAAAGGGTAGGAGCCAGAGGGCAACCCTGGCGAATGGAACGAAAAAGGCCAAAGTTGGAAGACTGTCGGCCATTGATGGTAATGTAGGCGGAGGCATCATTGAAGAGAATCTACACAGATTGAAGAAATCTTGGGCCGAAACCCATAGCATGAAGCATAGCAAGGATAAAATGTCATTCAATATGATCATAAGCTTTAGAAAAATCAATTTTGAGAAAAAGGGCTTTCTAGTTAGACTTTCGAGCCCACTCCATACCTTCCCAAACATCAATGATGGTGTCAAGAATAAATCTTGATTTAATAAACCCTGTTTGTTCAGGCCGAACAATTTGCGGGAGCATGTTTCAGATCTTAAGAGCCAGAGCTTTCGCAATGATCTTATAAGAGACATTGAGCAAAGTGATGGGCCACCAGTTGTAAATATCTTCAGGATCCCCAGACTTGGGAATGAACTTGATATTCCCCTGATTGATGATATCCCCAAGAGATTGGGTATGAAAGGCCTCTAGGTAAACTTGGTGAAGATCCAGGCCGATGGCATCCCATAGGGTTTTGTAAAACTCACAGGGAAAGCCATCACAACCAGGGGCTTTGTCATCAGCCATGGCGAACATAGCTTCTTGAAGATCCTGCAGGGACAGCAGTTGGTCACAAAAGACCCGCTGAGTAGGGGAGAGACACTGAGGAACCACCGTGATGCAATCCTTGAGAGCCTTCTCACTGGCAAGGGAATGGCCCTGAGTAGCAAAGACTTGTTCATAATGATGAACAAAGGCTTGCAAAACATCAGGAAGCTCCGTGAAAAGAGAAGAACCTTCATGGATTCTGGCTATGCCCGTATTGGTGTGCCGAGGATGGAGGGCAGTAAAAAACTCTTTAGAGACTTGATCTCCAACCTTTAACCAGTGCAGCCTGGCTTTGATCTGGGGTCCTCTGGCGGCATGGTTGTCGGCCACTTGCTTCTGATGACGTAACTTGGCAAGATTGAATTGAAACTCTTGATTGAAGGGGTCCTGAGAAAGGGCTTTGGTGGCAATACGCAAGGCTTTGGTGTTGGCATCATAAGCTCTACGATGACAGTTGGCCAATTGTCAGCCATAGATGCATAAAAAGTGAGTCGTACGCCTGAGGGTGTCATTCCACCATTGAATCCAACCTGTCAAGAAGGTGGGTCTAGGCTCCAGGTTTCGAACCCAGTGAATGTGGGCCATAGTGGCAGGATGCTGAAGGACAAAAGTATTAAAGTATTATTGCGTGGTGGGAGGCCTAGCCTTAGCAGTCTGCCAAACAATATTAAATTGGATGGGATAGCAGTCTGACAAGGTCACATCAACAAGAGGAAGGACAGGTAAGGCTTGCTTATCAGAGAAGGAAAAAAAAGATTGAGTCGAGATCATGGCACGATCAAGCCTTTTCTGAATTTTGTCAGAAGAAGCCCTGTAATTAGACCAAGTGTGCTAGACCCCATCAGAATGGCGTCAGCCCACATTGGGATCAAAAAGCCCTAATTTATTGTGCATGTAGTACCAGGCTTCTCCCTCACCAGCTATCCATCGAAATGGCAGAAAACCATCCTTGTCAGCCACCATTTCCACCATATTGAAGTCCCCACAAACAAGTCAAGTAGCAGGTGGCAAAAAATCCGCAAGCCACCGCCAAAGGTGAGATCTTTCAATAGCATCATTGGGAGCATAAACATTAACTATGCCGAAGGAATGATTCTCAATAATGAAAGTGGCCCAAACCACTTGTTGCATGGGATCTGAACCATGACTAACCAGCAAAGAATTCCAACGAGGAGAGAGGAGAGTAGAAACTCTACCTCGGCCAGCCTAGTGCTGAGAACAGAGAGCAAGGCTCTTAGGCCAAATAACTTTACAAGCAACATCAAGCATGAAACTAGAAATCTTAACTTCCTAGAGGCATAAAACATCCAGGTGACAAAACCACTTACGAAAATCCCTGACAGAATATTTTCTGTGAAGGTCTGTCAACCCATGAACATTCCAAGAGATGTACTTCATGGAATAATAGTGTCGTCCATTCCATCCTCGTCCCCAAGGGAGGAAAAAATATTAAACAAATACCCTGGGACAAAACTAGACCCAGGAAAATCTAGAGAAATATTACGCCGCTTGTCCTGCATGTGAGTGTGCATTGCCTCAGCATGCCTAGAAGGGCTGCGAGAGCGGTGGAAGGAACTGGAGGGAACAATTTTGGCATCCATAGAAGGCAAGTTGACTGTAGGAACAGAAACTTGGGCGATGGAAACATTTTTCCCCTGCTCAACAGGGTTTGAAACTTTGATAACAGGGGTTTCCAAAAAAACCATGTTATCAGCGGGTGGCGGATGGGAGGCAGGAGCCGAAACAGGCTGCTTAGGGAGCTTGTTACAGTGACCGACAGTGACCCATTCATCTTTTTTTCCATCTTCTTTCTTTCCAACTTATTTTTTTCCAGCCTCAATTGGTTGTGTTTTAGTATCCTTGGGAGTAGGCTTGGAACGAGGCACTACTAGAGGGCAGTCCTTAATCTCATGCTCCGCTGATTGATATCAAAAGCAAGTATTAGGAAGGTTAAGATAGGGCACCTTTTGGGTGAAGGTGGTATCACCAACCTGAATCTCTATGGACTCTTTAAGGTCCCTAGAAAGGTCAACCTCAACATAGAGCCTCTTGTGAGGGCGCGGATTAAGAAAATGATCATGCTCGAGACATATAATCCTACCAAGCTTTTGTGCTATGGCTTGCATGAAAGGCCAACAAGGTAAGGGGAGACCAAGGAACTCGACCCATAGTGGGACCTTGAGCTTCTTTTCATCAGA
Source organism: Thuja plicata (assembly GCA_018584345.1). Taxonomy (NCBI): domain Eukaryota; kingdom Viridiplantae; phylum Streptophyta; class Pinopsida; order Cupressales; family Cupressaceae; genus Thuja; species Thuja plicata. The sequence goes on along the minus strand of MU225293.1, from coordinate 8,286,708 downwards.
GACAAAGAAGTCACGAGACCAGCGCTGGAAAATTAATAGCGAGGTCCTGATATTCCAGGGACCTTTGGCAAAGATAGCCTCCACATGGGAGGGGTTAGAAAAGAAAAAAAGGAAAAATCCTTTAGTAAGGCTCTGAATGCCTTCTAGGCAGATTCTGTGAGGAGTCCATTTCTTTGCAACCCAGTCCTTGAGAACATGTTCAGGGGGGTTGCGACCCAGAAAATAGCCAATCAGGGTGTGCGATTCAAGCCAAGTGCATGCATCATTGAATTCATTAATGGGTAAAACAATGTCAGGCTAAGCTATACCTCATGGAATACTTTGGGTACAAACTTGCGGGGGTGTTTGCTTGGCAGCGCCATTGCTATTCGAAACCACACCAACACTAGCATCAACTGATTGGTGGGAAGTGGCCAGAGCCATAAATGCTAAGCTATTTCCCACAATAATTGTGGTATGTGCGAAGGACAAAAATGCAGAGATGGATGCAAGGTGAAAAAACCCTAGCAGAGCACAGACTGAGCATGACCGGTTCCCCAAGATATAGTGATATATTCTTCTGATCTCTTAAACATTTTTTCATAGAGTCATTCTTTCTTATAAATTTTATCAATTGGCAGTTTGCGATTTCTCAGTTGCTTCTTTGAGTTTTATGCTATTATGTACTTATTTGTGATTTCAAAGAGTAAGAGTGTGAGAGGAAAAGGAAGCATTTAATGCTTAGTAGATGATTGAAAAAAATTGTAGTGTATCTTATTTTTGCATGCGATACTAGATTCGTTTGTTGGACTATAGATGCTTTCATATATGCTTTCCAGTGCAAGAAAAATTAAAAATTGATGAAGTTGGTGTGAAGAATATAAAGAAACCAGAAGGAGAAAAGAAGGAGAAATGTACTTAACCGCTAGTGAAGGCCCCATATGTTCCACCAAGACCAAAGATTATTGACATTTATTATTGGAATAGTTATTGTTGAACTAGAAAAGAGAACTGGTGAAGGTATTAACACTTTGCAAGATATCCTTCTGAATATTGGTGAGCAGGCCAGCTTAGAATTATAGCCTATTACAAGGGATATTGCAAAGCTTGTTGCAATGATAATATACATTTTCCCTCTCACTCTTCTATTTATTTATTTATTTTTTCTACAAATCCATTTTATGCATATCTGGTGATCATTGCAGTCCACGAGACCACATTTCTTTCAGGCATAATGATGTGCCTTGTCTATGGATCCACATTTTGCATACATGTCTAAAATGGCAGTTATAACTACTACATTTGACAAAAGTCCTTTGTCTATTATTCTCTAATGGATTCTAAAACCCTGTTCCAAATCTCCTATTTTGGAAAAGGAAAGGAGGATGCTAGCAAAAGTTGTGGAATTTGGCTTTACACTTGACAATTGCATTTTCTTGAAAGATTCTAAAGCCTTTTCATCCAATCCATTATGTGCATAGCCTGCGACAATTGCAATCCATGAGAACACATTTCTTTGAGACATTAGAACAAATAATTCCAATGTTGTCTATTCTTCCACATTTTTCATTCATGTCTACCAGAGCATTTACAATTACAATGTCTAACAACATTCCTCTCTCCTAAATGGTTGGACGAATACCCAGGCATTATTCCAAAGCTCCCATTTTGGCATAAGTAGGGGCGATGGCAGCATAGAGACTTTTGACATATCCTATTAAAATTGCAATGCCAAGTGATTGTCATTTTATCATTTTAAAAATCACTAATGTTTCTTTAAGATTAACCATCAACTTAAAAAAGTTTCATAGCTTCTCCACAATTTCTATTAATATTTGTTGACTTCAGTCAATTGATGACAAATAGTTAGAGTGGGAGAGTGAAGAAGCTTTTGGGTATCAAATTCAAAGCTTTAAAATATCTAAAGTACAGATCCAGATTACATCAAAACTTAATTTTTAACAGAGCTTGTACTTAATTTTTCTTGTTGTAGACACCATCTTCTACTCCATAACCAACATAGTCTTTTAGAGGGGCCTTTAAATGTCTATTTCACCCATTTCTAGATTTTTCCCATGGTAGAAAGAGAATTAGTCTAAACCTTTGACTATGGACTACAACCTCACATGTCCGGTCATGCTAGCTCACTCTCTCATCATGGTGTAAAACTATTTTTTACTACTCTTTTTTTCTAAGCTGTCGATTAAGGTTCAGATTCAAGTTTGGGCTTGAAGAATCAGTTCGCTAGTATGATGAAATTTTGAAATGTGGTTTGAGTTCATTTTCCTTCATTAGTATATGACTACATTAATGGCTACATATATGACTAAATATTTTAATAAATAAATAACCAAATATATGACTAAATAAATGACTACTAAATAAATAACCAAATATATGACTAAATAAATAAATATATGCAAACATTGAACATGAGCCAGTTGTCCAACAATTATATAACACACAAAATCCTAAGGACAAGAGTAAGCAGAAAGTGGTAGGAGTTGAAATAAATGAGCCTGTAAGTAAAGGGAGTCCAGTGGATCCAATGACTAAATTGGATACTGATTTAGAGAGAGCTAAGAGGGAGAAGGAGATCATAGCCAAAGAGTTGGAGAAAGATGAATTATAAACCTTTTCTCTGGAGATTAAAAAAAAAGATTGAATTTCTCAAGAAAACCTCTGGTCCTCCTCCTATTATTACTAATACTAAAGTACCTCTAAATTCAGGAACAAATATGCCACCACCAGCTAGTCCTGGGATTGCTACCACATCCAATATTGCATCATCAACTTCTCAAGGTACAAATTAAAACCAAAAGACACCTGTCTATGCAGAAAGGTATAGGAAATTTATTTTCCTTGGTATTCCAGGTTACCCTAATGAAATTCCAAAAGAAATTAGGGACAAACTTCAAAAATTTGATGGTAATAATGTTATAACATGTGAAGAGCATTTGAAGAAGTTTATTGATATGATGGATGAATATGAAATTGGACATGATGATGTGATGATGAATTTTTTTGTTCAATCACTAGCTGAGGATGCTAGGGATTGGTTTAGAGGACTGCCCCATGATTGTCTAGGATCCATGGATGAAGTAAAACACTATTTGAGGGATCAATATGGTGATAAGACAAATGAAGGCTTTATGTTAAATGAGTTCAACAATATTAAAAAGAACTCAAATGAAGAGGTGGTTGAATTCAACATCAGATTCCAAAGAGATGCACAAATTGTTTCAAGTGATGAGATTAGATGATAAGGTGTGTCTCACAACTTATTTGAATGCTTTTGATGCAAAAATGGGATATCTATTAAGAGACAAGAACCCTAGGAATATCAGGGAAGCATATAAGATAGTGGTGAACATTGAAACAAACAGAAGAGTGTCGGGAAAAATAGGTAGAAGGGAAGATTGGAAGCCAACAAAGTTTAATAAAAAAGAATTAGACAAACCTGCAAATGTTAAACGTAAAGAAGATGATAGTTTAAAGAAGATTCTAAATTCTCTGAAGGACTTAAATTCTGGAGAGAGTAAGAACAATAGGGCTTCAAATAATGATAAGTGACCATATGGTAATTTCAATAGACAACCTAGGATGGAAAATTATCCTTATACTACCCAATGGAAAGATGGGAAGCCTATTCTACCACAAGAAAAAGATAAGTCTAAAGACAAAACCCCTAACCCTCTACACAAGACTACTGTCAATATGTGCAATGATAATTCTTGGGGCATGGCTTGCCAATCCCCTCATAATCCTGATTACTATATTATTTCTGCAAGAATATCTACAAGTGAAGATCAGGAGGATAATGAGGAAGAATTATGTGATGATAATGGTTGTGCCATGGCTTCTTCACATTTGTGGGTTGAAATTGTCTTTGATGATGAAATCAAAAAACAAGTTGCATCGGGGTAATTGAATAGAAAAGAAACATATCATCAACAAGATGTTTATGATATACAAGAATGGGAAATCGATGATATGAGATGCAATGCTGAGAAGTGTGATGAAACCCTTGTTTATAGGAGACCCTCTAATGAGGAAATTGCTCAGATTACAACAAATATGGTTACTCAAGCAAGGGATAACTATAATTTAAGAAATAGAATAGTTGGGAATGTAGATGGAAAACCTGCAAGTTATCTTGTTAAAGAAACCAAAATTGATACCAAACAACCGCAAGAAAAGGTAAAGCAGGCTGAGGGTGCTAAGAAAAGTTTGGTTAAAAAGGAAAATAATCCTGTTGGTCCAAATATTATGTACAAAAAAAAAAAAAAAAACACCAGACAAGTTTGTGCCTCCCCCTCAAAGGGAAAACAAACAACAAAAGAAATATGAATTCAAATTAGCTTCTCAAGTGGAGGATGAAGATTGTGTAAATAAAAAACAAGACATATATGATATATGAAATATACCCCTGTTGATATGGGGAAAATCCTGCCCCAAATTACTGTCAAGGTTCCTTTATTGGAAATGTTTAGAATATGTGAACATAAGGAGAAAGCTTTAACATGTGTAAAAGGTGTTAGTTCAACACAAATTCTTGGACCAGAGGCAAATAAGAAAATGTTAGATCTACAAGAAAAACTTGTAAATAATTCAAAGGAATCTAATGATCTTGCTTCAAAGATTCCTCAGATGTATCTGGATACAAATTTTTTTAGTATGACCTCAGGAACTATAGATTCTTTTTTCCTAACTTTTCTTATAAATAGAAAGATGTTAAAGAATTTTATGATTGATTCTAGAGCATCTAGCACTGTCATTCCTGTTGAGGTGATGAAATCAATGGGATTAAAGGTGGATACACCACATGGGAGGTGTCAGGCCATGGATTCTAGAGAAGCTCCTATTATTGGCACTATTAAGGCCTTGCCTTGTAAACTGGTTGCATACCCTGACAAAGTGCTAACAATGAGTGTATTAGTTGTGGATATTCCCCCTCAATATGGGATTTTATTATCAATAAAGTGGAGTGATTCAATTAGGGCAAGTATCCAGTGTGATCTATCATTTTCTACAATTAATATTTCTGGTGAGAACATTAAGATGTCCATAGAAAACATAACTCCTCAAATGATTGAGGAAGAAGAAGATGATAACATGAATTCTTTTCTAGACACTGAGATGGGATCTTTCCAAGTGAAGGAAAAGAAGGTTGAAGGAAATTTACAACCTACGCTATTATCTGAGGATGAAACTAATTTATCAAAAAAAAATAAGTTATGGGTTATGTATTTTGATGGTGCTAGTTCTAGGAAGGGAGCTTCTGCTGGAGTTTTGTTTGTAGCTCCCACAGGTAAAACATTCAAATTCTAATACACATTGTTATTACATGTACTAATAATGTTGCAGAGTATGAAGCTCTATTAATAAGATTGAGATTGGCTTCCAGACATGGAATTAAATGCCTCAAAGTTATTGGAGACTCTTAGTTGGTAGTGTCTCAAATCAAATCCAAGTATGCTTTGAAAAATCACAGATTGAAACAATACCAAAATGTTGTCTAGGATGAACTAGAAATTTTGATGCATTTGGTATTGATTGGATGGATAGAAGTCACAACAGAATGGAAGAATTGCTAGCTAAAATTTCTTTTAGGCCATAAGATGTTACATTTGCTCAAATCTCTGAAATAGAGGTTCAATCTAGGTCTTCAATACCAAATAATGTGGATATTTGGCAAGTTTTTGATGATGATGTGGATATCTGAGATTTTTACACTATGAGACAGAATTTGGAGATAAGGAAATATATTTAAGTGGATATGTAGATACCATTGATGTAAAGGAATCTATCTTAGGTAAGGAAGTTCTACACTTGAAGTCAAACAAAGTCCCAAAAGGATTAGTTTTGCTTGAGAGAGCTTTTGACAACAAAGATAAGCCATACTCTGTTAAAAGTGTAAATAAAATTGAGGATTTGAAAGAGGTGAATGTAGGAACAATTGAGGTTCCTAAATACTTATTTATAGGAAAGAAAATGTCACCTAAAGTAAAAGAAGACCTGATCAATCTTTTGAGGAAATATAAGAAGGTTTTTGCATGGACGTATGATGAACTCAAAGCATACAATGGGGATTTGTTTCAACATGACATCCCTCTGAAAGAAGATGACAAGGCTTTTAGGAAAAAATAAAGACCTATAAATCCCACATTAAGGCCCAAAATGGAGCAAGAACTAAAGAAGTTGAAATATGTAGGGATAATTAAACCCATTACACATTCTTCTTGGGTTTCCAACTTAGTTCCTGTCAGGAAAAAAATCAAAATATAAGGTTATGTGTGGATGTTAGTAATCTAAATATATCTTCCCTTAAAGATAATTATTCTCTCCCTAATATGAAACATGCTACAAAGAGTTACTAGTTGTGAGTTGAGTCCATGATGGATGGATTCTCTGTATATAATAAGATAATGGATAAAGAGTCAGGACAATTCAAAATTGCTTTCACTACACCTTAGGGGACATATGTTTATGTCAGGATGGCTTTTGGCCTGATAAATGTTAGGGCCAAATTTCAAAGGGCCATGGTTGTTGCTTTCTCTGATTTCTTGCAAAAAATTCTAGATGATCTCATGACCTATTCTAAAAAGGAAGATCAACATTGTGAGCATTTGGAAAGTTTTTTGAAAGATCCCTAGAATTTGGGATTTCTAAGTTGAATCCTAAGAAGTGTAGTTTTCAGGTGACTGAAGGTAAATTATTAGGGAGCATTGTTTCTAAAGAAGTGGTTAGAATTGATCTAGAAAGAGTAGCTGCTATAGACAAAGTGCCACTTCCAAAAAATGTAAAAGGTATACAACCTTTCTTTGGACATGTAAACTTTTTGAGACGTTTTGTTACAAATTTTACTGAAAAAGGGTAAACGTATTTCTAAGATGTTGAAGAAGGATGCAAAGATGGAATGGAATGGAGAAGCAACTTAGGATTTCCAATAAATCAAGCAGGCTATTAAGGATTCCTCTATTTTAAGAACTCTTGATTACTCAAATCCTATGAACATATTTTATTTTTCATCATGTCACACCATTGTTGTTGTTTTATTGTAGAAAAATGAAGAAGGATTTGAACAACCTATTGCCTTTTTCAGAAAATCACTACAGGCTGGTGAACTTAAGTATTATATTAATGAGAAACAAGCCTATGCATTTGTAAAGGTTGTGAAATATTTTAGATGTTATCTGATAGGTGCTATAGTAATTGCTTATGTGCCTTGAGCAATAGTAAAGGACATTTTCACACAACAAGAGGTGTCCGGGAAAAGATGCAGATGGATTAACAGAATCCAAGAGTCCAACATTGAGATACAAATCACAAAATTGGTAACAGTGCTAGGATTGGCTAAATTGATGGCTAACACCAATTTAGATGCAAATCACATAAATACATTGGAAGAAGAGCAGAGGCCTTTCATATGCAATCTTGACAATTGTGATTGGTAGAAAAAAATTATTTATTATTTACAACAAATGAATTGTCCACCAGGAATGGATAAAAACAAGAAGAGAACTCTGAAGCTACATTCTATCCACTTTTTCTTAATTAAGGATGAGTTATGGTAGAGAAATCTTGAAGGGATTTTGTTAAAATGTGTTTATAAGGAACAAGCAAACATAATTCTACAGGAGATGCACAGTGAAGTATGTGGTGGCTACTATATGGCAAAGACCACTGTACAAAAGATTATGAGAGAAGGATTCTAGTGGCCTACTATTTTCAAAGATGCTCATCAACTAGTCAAGAGGTGTGATTCATGCCAACGATTCTCTGGTAAGCTAAAATTCTCTAGTAATGTACCTTTGACATGAGTAGAAGTATAGGCCCCCTTTCAGCAATGGGGTATTGGTTTTATTGGAGAGATAGCAACTAATTCTAGTGGATAGCATTCTTGGATAATTGTAGGAACTGATTAATTTACTAAGTGGGTTGAAGCAATCCCTACTAAAAGGGAAACTAGTAAAGTGGTGATATATTTCTTGTTAAAACACATTATCACAAGGTTTGCTTGTCTAGAGAGAATTGTATCAGATAGTTCCATGTGCTTTATGTTTGAAGAATATATAATTTTTTGTGATGAATATGGTATTAAGACATCCTACTCTGCACCCTACCACCCACAAGGAAATGGTCAAGAACAATCTACAAATAAAAGTTTTCTTAAGATCATTAAAAGAGTCTTGGACAAAAATGAGAAGGCATGGGACTCAAAGTTAACAATGGTTGTTTGGGAAGAGAGAGTGACTACTAAAAAATAAATAGGATGTGCTCCTTTTGACTTGGTGTATGGGATTCAGGGAAGACCGCCACAAAATAATTTAATGTAGATGAACAATTTTGTACAGTTATATGATGATGACATTGATAGTGACATACAATTGAGAATTGATGACCTGATTGAGTTGGATGAGACCAGGAGGGAAGATTTTGTAAAAAAATGCTAAGCTTCAATTGCAAGTCAAGAACTTGTATGACAAAAATATAGTGCCAAGGAAATTCAAAATTGGAGACTATGTGTTAATGTGGAATGCAAAATTTGAGGATAAGGGTAAACATGGAAAATTTGACCCAATTTGGTTGGGACCATATGTCATCCATGAAAGGTATGGATATAACTCTTATTTATTGAAAGATCTGACTAAAAAAATTTTAGAATTTTGATTTCATGGAAAATTCTTAAAATTATACTTCTCATAATGTCTAATTATCCATGAAAAGTAGGTTGTGTATATAGTTGGTTCTTCTGCAGTTAGTTTTTTTTACTTCTAGAGTATTTTTTGGTTTCTATCGTGTGAGTAGGTTAGTTTCTTTCAGCTAGTTTGGTCTGCTTCCCCCTGATATTTTGGAATCTTCCAATACCTAAAATGGGCATTCATCCCCAATTAGATCCACTGTTAGGGCTATACAAAAAAAAAATTAGTCTCACTGATGAGTCATGTGTTTCAAAGGTAAGAAGGGGTATGTATTTCTTAAACCCCTTATAATTGTGTTTTCAAACTTTGAGTTGTTGATCTAAAACCCTAAGGTTCTAGGGTCGATTCTAATTTTGTGTTACTTTATTGTTTTACTTAAAGTCTTATGAACCCATATGTTCACCTTAACATTGGGTGGGGCCATATTTTTGTTTATCCTATAGACCTAGCACTTTAATTATTTTATCCTAAGTCTAGATGCCCTATGGGCCTTTTTGATTTTACATCATGTGTCATGCAACTCAGTTTTGATCCAAGGGATAACATGTTTCCTTAGCCAGAAGATTATCAAGATCTATCTATCAAGGCATTGCACCTGAAAGCCACGTGTCTTTGGTAGGTTCGACATATCTTTAAAGGTTGTTATAAAGTGTGTGCAGATTCAATTTGATCTGATGGACATCACATTGACTTAATCTTAAGATGTGTCTGGTCTACCATTCAAGGCATTGCGCCTGTGTGACATCTATCCCAGTGGGTCTGGATAAAGTCAGAAAAGACAAGGTAAAAAGTAAACATATCAAATTTGATCATGCGGTTGGCATGAACCCTCAGTAAAAATATGATCAAAATCTATCTATCAAGGAATTGTGCCTGAGTGACACTTGGCATATGTCAGGCCCTGTTCAGCGATAAATAATAAAGTAAAGGTGTTGTAACTTAAAGTTCACTATTGATGTAAAGCCTCAGGCTAAAGATGACCAGGATCTACCTATTAAGGCATTGCGCCTATCTTCCACATGTCCCAAGTGGGTTTGACTATGCAATTAAAGTAAATTAAATAGTGTTCACATTGTATTTGATCAAAAGGCTAGCGTAATGCCTCAGCCTAGAGATGAAAAGTATTTAACCATTAAGGCATTATGCCTTGATGATGCATGTCCTATCCAGGATTTTGAACCTATAGTTAGCAAGATGATGGTTAAGTAACCTATGGGCAAGTCAAATCAAATCTGATAGTTGGCATGATTCTTTAATCACAAGATGCACCACAGATAACCTTTGAGTCATTACTGTTGGAAATATGGATGGAGTAACTGAGAGGGGAGGGGTGAATCAGTTACCACAAAAATATATCCACAAGTCCCTTAGATGTCTTAAATATATATTGTTGTTACTCGGTAGATTAACTTATTATTGTTCAGTAAACATTCACAGTTATTGACATGCATAAATTAAATAAACAC
>MU225293.1:8259559-8270669 GCA_018584345.1 Thuja plicata | reverse complement strand
TTCGGTATCACTGCTACAATTGTCAGAAAGTAACAATGAAGTGATCTGAATAAAATGCAACTTATCTTGCTGATACAGATCTCTATTCTGCGCCAATAGATCCTTACTAATCACATATATCTTTGCAGCACCTCAAGGATATCTCTGATCCTTCATCAAAATTTGCACATTCCTGCTCTGATATGCTTCTTCATATTTCCACACACTTACACACACTTCTTACTCTGACACTTTTGAATTCGCACATTCCTGCTCTGATATGCTTCTTCATATTTACACACACTTTTTCACACTCTGCTCTCTACTCTGACACTTTTGAATTCACAACTTGATCTTTCATATATACCCTTTAGGTTATCAAGTCGACCCAATTACAAGTTACAATAAATATTACATTGGTCGGCTGCATATACAAGTTCCAATTAATAAATATTACACTAGTCAGCTGCATAAACATTTCACTGATGCTCGGTGAACACTGCTGATTCTGCGAGAATCCTTCGGTAACTGACTGAACTCGATAAGTACTGCAAACTCAGTAAAGACTGACTTTCCTTCACATATTCTTTGATGACCGACTGAACTCGGTAAAGACTGAATTTCTTTGTTGACCGAGTGAGCCCGGTAGTAACTAACTTCTCGGTATAGTATTATGGAGTGCTCGGTAGACTCTGTAAATTGCTTCTCTTACCGACTGAGCTCGGTAGACTCTGTCAACTTCCTTGCTGAACATTCTGAGCTCGGTAGACTCTGTCTAATGACTGATATGACATTTGTGTAACATCAAGGACAATACACAATTTGAACAATTGTTTCCAACACATTACGCCTTGCTGCCACGTGTCTTTCATAAGCTTGTGGGACCTGTAGTTATGAAGTAAAGGGTAAGGTTAATATGTGATCAAGTGGGTTTTGATCAGATGAACAATGTGAACCCTCAAAGAAAAAGTGATCATGATCTAGCTATTAAGGCATTGCGCTAGCACAACACATGGATAAGTGATGGAACCCGGTCGGAGGTAAAGGAGAATAAAACACTGACTATTTTAAAAGGATCCAATAGTGACCATAAAGCCTTAAAATGGAGATGTAAGTAGATTAACCATTGAGGCATCACATCAGTGTGACACATAGCATAAATGAGATCATTGGCCATGGGTTAAAAAAGAATGTAAAGGCACTGTAAGTTGATGTTAATCAGACGGACAACGCAAAGCCTCAACCAAAAGGTGATCAAGATCTACTCATCAATTCATTACACCTAACAAACATGTGAACAAACTAATTGTGATCTTCTTTAACCATTTCTAGTCATAGGATGTAATGAGAAGTTTCTGAGATCTACGCTCACCTTTTAAACTGGTAAAGTAGAATTTTCTAAACCGTTGGGCTGAGAAGTTTTAAATGAAGTGAAAGTAATGGAAAAGCACGTGGCCATCCCAGTGATAATTAAATTATGATTAAACATGAGAATATGATTAATATTGTCTTGTCAAGTCTTTGAAAGCCATAATTGATGAAGTGATTTGAAGTAGAGATGAATAGTAGTGTTTGTTGTTTTTTTTCCAACTTTGCAGAATGGGTAAGTTTTCTAAGAGTGCATTTCTAAACAATATGAATCAAATTGATAGTAAACTTTTGGTATTGTGAAGCAAGTAGATTTTGCATACAAAGTTGTTACCTTCTTTTCTAGAAACCCTAAATTAAGGATGGCACCCAGAAGAGAAATTTTAGGGAAAACTGATTATCCAGAGGGAAATGTAAGTGAGGATATCCTACAATAGTTAAATAGATCAACCAATGACACTTCTAAACTTAAATATTTAGTGCCAATACATCCTCATTTGAAAGTTTGGGAGGGTTTGTATGACAGAGGAAGATGGGCAAGAGATACAAAAATTTGAATGACTTGTTTGGGATTGTTTAAAGTGGCTTTTAGCTAGAGGAATACATTTGCACCAAATAGTAACATCTGGAAGTTTGATGTTTGAAAGATAATAGTCCATAGGGTTTTCATGGACACAGAATTATTAATCCAAATTGTAGAGGCATATAACATTGTTTTTAGGGTTATAAGGGACATAAATGGAAATGTGTTAGTAAGGATCAGAGCTGAGGAAATAAGGGAGGTGTTCAAGTTAAATTTTCCCTCTGTTCAAATGGAGAGTATTAATTTTGATCAGTTCAAAAAAGTATATAAGGCTCAAATAAGTTACCTCAGAGGTGGGGCTTTGAGGGAATTCTTTAACACGATAGGAGACCTTGTTTTGATAGGCCCCAATACAGTAGAGCCTTTCAAATTAGATTATTTCAATTCAAAGGCCAAAGGAATGTACAGTGCCCTGAGTCACATTTTTGGAGAAGATGAAGAAAAAATGATGCATATTCACTATATGCTCATGATGGTTCAAATTATTCATCCAAACTTAGCTATAATTTTTTATTTTTCCACCCATATTGTTGAACTAATTCACTAGGGTCTAATAGGTATAAAAAAATGCCAAAGTACTCAGGCCATTTGGATGGTATTCTGTGTTAATGCATATGATCTTGTTCAAGAATGTTGATTATTTTGATAAGGAGATGGATCTAATGAGGTTCAATGATGATGAAGAGATGCATGTCCAACAGTGGAGTGCAGATCTGTCATGGGGTAGGAAAGAGGCCAATTTTATCATCTTTGATAGATGTTTTGCTTCTAGCCTCGAATCATTATTGTTTTTAGACAATCCAAGAATTCACATAGGTATACTAAATCTTTTAAGACCAAAATAATTTGTTAAAAGTGTTGAGATAGTACACAATTGGGGTGATATCATTTTATACCCTATTTCAACAGTCATCAGAGTTTATGGTTTCAGAGGAGTTCCAAATATACTCCCATATTAGGTCCCTCTCAAGGTAGGCATTGAAGAGATAAGCAAACAAATTGGTGGTCTACATGAGGAGGCATTGACAGGAAAAGGGAAAGACACCATATTGCCTACTATCACAATTGTGCACCAATTTGTTATTACCAAAGGGGTATGGAAACACTTAAATACATACTTGGAACCGTATCAAATGAAAAAATCAGTGGTAAGATGTGCTGATACTAAAGTTTTCATCAGTGATATGTTGAGGAAAAGAACAAACTATTTAGTACTGGATCATCAATTAAAATTTCCAGAGGACATCATCAGGAATGAATTCAATTTACAAGAGAAAGAGATTAAGAAAGAAAAATGGTTGGTCTACAAGAAGAGTTTGGACTTGTGCAAAATTTTGATAATGGATATGATCCTTTAAAGGAGTTCCATTATTTGTCCAAAAAGATTGATTCATCAATGTATTTATTTGAGGATTTCATGTAGACATTGAATCAAAAGAAAGAAGAGCCAGAGAGGGCTAAGACTATATTGAGAAAGTCTGCACATGGTAGGATTGTCCCACCTGGAAAATATGTACTACATTAGAAACATGGGTAAAGTATGGTAATGGAGAAGGGTGAGACATTGTATAGGGGCTAGTCTCAAACACAAGTACATGATAAAGAGATTTCTACCTAAAAAGGGAAGAGGGCCATGAGTTTAGGGTAGAGAACAGAAGGAGAGAGACAACAAATGGAAAGTTTATATTTCCCCTCCCAATCCCTATTACATATGGATGAGAAAGTTGTTGTAGAACAATTACTGCAGATGGGAGATGCAGGGCATATTTTCATAACATCTTAAGAGATGCTAGAAGGGATGCCAACGGCTCTTAAACACACTGAGATGGATTTGACAATTACTGAGATTTTTGGTAAAGATCCAGATCCAATATCCAAGAAAGCTAGTGATGAGTTTATGTCAGATGAAAAATTTGTAAAGGCTAGGGAATTTGTTTAGTTTCTATGGAGAATTCACATTAATTAATTCAAAGAAAAATGCCAGCAGAAGAAGAAGAATCAACCTGATAAAAACAAGGATGGGATTGAGAATGAGGTAAAACATGAGATGATAACCAAGTTAAAAAAAACTATCTTGCCTAAATGGGACATAGTGGATGCCATAGTGTTTGTTACCATCGGAAAAGGGACAAAACCTATGCATGTCACCGTAGAAGAAGCTCAACAAGCATTTAAAGGGGTTAAGTTAAGTGAATATCATGCAACATTAGTAATGTGGTCATTGAAGATGAGGGAACATAAAAATACCAATGAGGACACTCGGGTTGAGAATGGAGGCAATGTGCTAGTAAGAAGAGTTGCAAAAAATTATGGGGTAGAAGTAGCAGGCATCACATTGGAAACTAAAAAATTTGGCCTAAAGGTGGAAGAGATGGAAGAGGAAGAAATTTAAAACCTGTGAACCAAGCTAGAAGCAGTCTTGAAGGATTACAACGATGAAAGGATTAAATCCTTGGAGAAGCATAAAAGAATTGCCAAATTAGAAGGATAAAAATCAACCCAAACTTCTCTACAAAGTGTGATAACACAAGACCCAGATCAACCCTCTTCCTCTAGCCCAATTATATAATTTCCTCCTTCCCTCATACTATTTGGCCCTACTACAAAGGAAAATATGAATTTGGAAAGAGACAAACTAGTAGCTAAAAGGACCAGATTAGAAGGGATAAGTAAGAAATGGGATGAAGAAAGCATAAAGTTCAGGGAGGCACAGGCATGGGTGCAACAAAAATATGAAGATAAGATAAATATGACACTTATGCATTTTACTGATGATCTGGATCCTTCCTCTATTTACCTACATCGTAAGAAATTTATAAGCATGCTAGTTTCTTTCAATAAAGACAAAGATAAATGGGATCCAATTATGCAAAGGTGGAGAGGAAAGAAAGAAGAATTAAAGTATTTTTGCTCCTTATCAAAGAAGGAATATAATGTGGAGATTGTATTAGCTTCTACTTACAAGTGTTTCAAACTTTTAGTTGATTTGGATATTAGGAGGAGTATCATACTTAAAAAACAAGAAACATTAAGAAAGGAAAATTCCAAAACCCGTTATGAAATGCTCCCCAATTATTTGGGAAGAATGGAAAGATAAATAGGGAATCCTCATGGATAAACTAGATGAATGATGAATTGGAAACAAGGACTAACAACATCATCACTCTAGAGAGCACATTTTTGTTTATTCAAACATTTGAAATTATTGACAAGGCCAAACTGTACTTTGGGTTTTGGAAAGAGTAAATTGAGAAGGTGAAGGCCAGTTGGGATGAAATGAACAACAAGAAAGATGAGGTCATCAACTTACCTTGGATGAGTGATGAGGTGTTCACCTCTTGGAAGGATAGATACACTATAACAAACAAAGAAGAAGAGGATGTTATATGATAATCAGTAGGTGGCAATCTTCCCAACATGTTTTGAAAAAGATAAACAGATGCAAAGATCACTATATTAGATAACCAAGGAAACTAACTCCACATGGAAACTTTCAAACAAGTTTGAAGCAATTACAAGGAAGCAGGCGGTCAGAAGACAAAGTACTTGAAAAATCTTGCAACAAAGTGGTTGTTATCCCACTTGTATTTTTGTCTTTTTTTGGAGTCATACCTTTTTTCCTTTATCCAATTGATCCATAGCTTGTTGAAATCATCTTCTATAAAAGGATTCCCAAGATCATTAGAAAGAGTTGGAAAATTGAGTATTGTAAGCATTTTGAAAAGTTTTTAGTTAGGGAATATAGTAGAACTGTACTAGATAGGTTTCATGATTAGAAATAAAGTTGGAAGAGCTCTTGCATATTATTGAAGAGGTTATCTCTGATAACATCTTGTACATAGAAGTATTATTCTTTAAACTTAATACAAAGATTCAGATTCCAATCTCTCCTGTGGTGTTATGTCTTATGAGTTATGAATTTTCCAATTCATTAGCATAGAATTTATCTATGTTTATGTAGTTGTTTTAGAGTTTTGATCAAGGATCAAATTAAATGATACTCTAATTAATACATAGATTCATCTTGATATACACCATGATTTTATAAGTAGTACAGGTTTGGGATAGTTGTGTCTATGGCCTAGAATCTATGATAATAATTGACTTCTGCATATTGTATTTATTTTAGAGTATAGCCCAATGGATAAAGCACTGATCCAAAACTGATAAGTTCTATATTGTTACATGTCTACTTATATATTGGCTATGTTTTTGTAAACTTAAGCATAAAATCCCTTATTCCCTATAGTTGTATAAGTTTGTTGCGATCTATCTATCTCATGCTCTATTTCATGGTTGATGTTTAATGGGTAATTAGCTAGTTATCTAGTATCTCTTGGTTATGTTGAGTTTTTGTGAGATTACTGTTTGATTAATATTATATATATTATTTGAAGCTATTAAAGGGTATCCCCCCTTAGTAAAGCAAAACCTAAAGTGTAGAAGCATGGTATGAGTGCTTCTTAGCTTGTCCTTTTCATTACATGGAATATTAGTTGGAGTTGGCTTCTCTTTAGAATTATATCAGAGAAAGAAAAGGTTTTTGTTCAGTCATTACATCATAAAAAAACTACCAGTAGGAGGTACTCTTTAAGCCTTCATATTTATCATAAGAAAAATGGGAAGATTTTTTCTCGGTTATAGGATGGATGTCACTAGTATGCATGTTTTTCTCATCAATATCCCTAAGAAAAAGAGAAGGCTTGAGATCAAAGGAACTCATAAGTTTATGGATTCTCCTAACCATAATACTATAAGTAGGACTCAAAGTAATAAAAATCATGAACAAGGGAATGAAATAAAAGGTATAGATCTAATGCAATTGTAAAATTTGAAAGAGATGTGTAATGGAAATGTTCTTTTATGAAAAGCACATCTAACTAACAAATTTAAATATTTAAAAGTTCTTATGTTGCAGATAAAAAAGATGAAACTATGGAAGTTGATGATGGGAAGTAGATCAAGGTATCTGTAGATAAGGAAGAGATCCCTATCCTTAATTTTAATGGGTCTATTATGAAGGCTAAGGAAAGGTTCAGTACTAAGAAAGAGGAGGCAAATTTATAGGAACGACAGGGTGATGAGAGACGAGAAGAGGGGAATGTGAGTAATTTTGAAGGAAAAAGAAAAGAGAAAAGGGTAAAGATCATAACTTGGTTGATTACAAATATTATGTCAACCATGATGTTCACTCTATGCTGAGGAATGATGATGAGTGCCCTGGGGAGAATTATCTTGATCAAGAGGAGGAAGTGTTCAATGAAGCCTTCACTTCTCTGAACGTGTAGGAATTTAATGTTAAAAGGGACCTCAATGTTGAGGTCCTCCATACTGTGAGAGATAAGTCCATCCATTCTTGTAGAATTGAAAAATGGAGCTTTCATGAAATAAAAGAGCCTCATCTTAATTTCAAGGCCCTTGCTATTAAATTTGAGAACCTTCTACAGAGTATGGAAAACAAAAAAAAAGAAGACATTAAGGAGGTTGGTGATAGGACCGGGTATAGGGTATTGGATGATAAAATATAGAAGGTGAAGGCTAAGGTGGACAGAAATGAGGTTATGCTAATGATGATCCTTCACACGAGTCATGAAGGAATGGAAGACTCTATTGATAACCTCAAAGAATTATATGCTATGCTGGAAGGTCTTCACTAGGAAAAGGTAAGTATAAATGTTGAACTAGAGTCTACTAATTTGGTTGGTCATGTATCTACTGCAGGGAGGGGCACCAGGACTAGTATGAAGAAAAAATCCTTTAGTGTGACCAAGGATCTGATGAACCTGAAGTAGTCTATCCAGAGGATGTTTTCTTTGGAAGAAGACACTGTTGAATTTTTGGTGCAACTTTCTTAACCCCTAGAGGCTTGTTTTTTTTCTGGTCTTCTCTCTATTTTGGTTTGTTGGTGTCCAATGGTAGTCTCTGCTCATAGTTCAGCAGTCTGTTTTTTTTTGGTTAGTGCTTCTTAGTCTTTACAGCTATTCCATTTTATGCTTCTTAATGCTTCTCTTTCTTGTTGTTATGTAAAGTGTTTTGGGGCCCCTTCAAAACCTATTATTTCCTTAATCAAAAATAAATTTAAAGATTTAATATAAATAATACAATATAGATCTAGATATAATTAAAAAAATGAATAATATGTAATGCATACAATGTAGATCAAACTACCAAAATTAGTTTTGCAATGTAATTAATCTATACATCTTCATGCATACAATGTGATAAAAATAGGATCTAATGTAATACACACCAAGGGATTATGCAAAGAGGATCTAGCTACCAAATCAAAAGTATTTAAAAAACTTTGGGTTCACCAAAAATGTATGTTTTGATTTTTTGTGTTTAAAAGGAAGAGGGAAAGGTAATGCAAATAAGGATAGCTAGATAAGTCACCTCCTCTTTCAACAACCATACATTTGGAAGGAAAATATCCTCAATAGGTGTAACGAGAGACTCAAATGCTAATTAGGGGGAAAATCCTTCACTAAAATGAGAGTGATTGGAGAAATGGAAACATTAATTAAATGAAATTAAAGTGTTTTATGTGCAAATTAGGTGAAGGTACAAAAAAAATGCAAATAATAGACAAAAACATACACAAAATGAGTAGAAATTTGCAGATCGATAAATAAAAGAAAAGGATTGCCAATGGGAAAAATATAGTCACAAAATAGCGGGGGCATGTCAAAATTCAACTTGTACTTAGGGACAGGTCGCCAATGGAAACCTATGCCCTGCAAATCTGGCTAAAATTTTTTGCAGAGTTTTGTTTGTTTTCAATTTTCCTGATCTCGATTGGGTGACTCTATAACATGTTACTAAAAATAGAAAATTAGGTGAAAATGTTGTAAAAATGGGTTTTCCTCTGTTGAACCCCTATATAGGAATCAACCTTTAAATATGAAATAAATTTCATAAAGGAAAGTATGTAAAAAGGGAAATTATTGATTCACCTTGTATAAATCCTCGTGAACAGATGTATAAATTGCTCAAATCCATAAAGATGCTTTAATTTTCTTGGAATCCAAATATTTGGCCTTGTAATGTGATGTAGAATCAAGGATGCCTTCAAAGATGGATATATCTATGATTTTCACTCCTAGATCTTGAATATTGATATGCTTGAAAATAATTGCAAGGAAGGAGAGCTTGGAGAAATAGATGACTGATGAATCTCCTTGCTTGATTGATAATTCCTCTAGTTGGCCATCATGAGAGAGAAACATGTTTCAGTTGGGTAAGATTGCCTTAAATTTGAATAATCTTGAAGAATTAGAGGCTTGAAGGTCATGAATTGGGATGCTTGTCTTCAAATCTTGAATCTAATTGTTCTTGCTTGCCTGGAAACTTGATAGCTTGGTTGCCAAAATAATTACATATAATTTTTTGTTATACTTTCACTTAATAATGGATGCCAAAAGGAGGAGAGGAGAGGTACTTTTATACTTTACACCCTCATTTCAATATTTAAATTTGTTCCAGGCCAACCACAAATCTAGAAATACCACTAAAACCTCGATATTAGGCTCTAGGAAAATTTTTGGTCCTAGAATGTTTGGGAGAGGATGTCGTTAGTGACTTATACCCTAGGAAATGAGCCCAAAATTACAAGGGATGTAGGGAGCAAAGAAAAAGAGTGGAGGGAGAATATATAGGTTTCTAGGAACAAGCATAATGAGCATTCTGACCTCAAAATTGACAAAATAGGAGCTCCTAGGTCCTAGTAAGTACCCCACAAAGAGTGCTAACTTTTTAGGACTATCCACCATTAAATAAAATGTGTAATCATACATGTGAGTTAAGATAATTTATAATAATAAATTCTTATGTGTTCTCACTGATCATTCGATATAAATGATCTAGGGTTCTAATTAAATTTTATGAGCCAAACTTACATGATGATAATTACAAGGCTAGATACCTGTGAGTTCTTTAATTTTAATGTACTTCATTTTTTCCCAAATCCTCAAAATGACTAGAAAGAAAAGATTATAGGCGTCAATTAGCTCTAAAGTATATGTAGGGTTAATCAATCATTTGTTTTTCCATCAATCAAATTTTGATGTCTAAATTTAGGGATTTGAAGGTAAATTTCAGTACCTAGAGTTGAGTGCCTAATTAGTTAGGGACAAGGATATAGAAAAATATAATCTGAATAATGCAAGTATTCATGTCACTAGTAAGCGTACAACAACCATATGTCAAGATGAAACTTCCCATATAAAATTCAAACATTATCTTTACAGAACAACTTAATGATGAAATATAGTAGCAACACCAACTTCTAAAATATAATAAAGTGTTTGAGAAGTGAACAAGATAGTGCTAGTTTACATGTTAGTACTATAAATTTTCTTTCTATTATAATTAATGCCCATTTGATGAAAAACATGATGTTGGCCATTAAATTCTCTCTTTATTTTCTCTACACTTATTTCTTCTAATCTAGATATAAATGTATTGAAGTTAAATGAGTATATGTGAGAAGATTAATGTGTAAAGATATAATACTTTATGGTTTTCGGCCTAAGGAAAACTATATTTATATTTCTATTGAGAAATTGATAATGATAAAATGAAAAAAATAGTTTTCCTTAACATTTTTATTTTGTTGATACATAGGTATGCCTATGGTTCATCCCAACAAAATTTATATTTTACAATATTATTGAGTGTGTTCCTTTTAGAAAATAATAAATTCCTGTCCTTTTTATTCATTCTTTCATTTTGTTCTCTCCTACTCTTTGTTCTCCATTTTCTATGTTCATGATAGAGTAAATCCATGTAATGAATTTTCAAGGTATCATTTAGAGTTGATCAAGCTAGTAGGGGATTGTAATATGCTAGAGGGCCTTAGGTATTGTCAGATTTTGTATTAGGAAGAGAATGGTAAGGCCTCACAATAATGGATGAAAATATAGTGGAGGTATCAGCTATAAGATGAATGGTAGAAAAAAAAATCATAAATGACATTGGAAATGGTAAGGGGAGAAGAATAGGTTTGACATATTGGAGTAATAGTAATGAAAACATGATGATATATGAAAATAAAAATATATTTTCAAAATTTTAGAAATAAATCCTTCCAAATAGACGTGATAACTACATTTTCCTACAAGGACTCACTCAAAACTAACAAAATACTGTATTTCTTTTATGAACTTCCATACCACATTTACT
>MU225293.1:8234295-8247811 GCA_018584345.1 Thuja plicata | reverse complement strand
TGTTTCAAGTAGACTGTGATGCTAGTGGTACTGGAATAGGAGCTGTTTTGAGCCAAGAAGGTAAACCTGTTGCATATTTCAATGAGAAGTTAAATGATGCCAAGAGAAAATATTATGTTTATGATCAACAATTTTATGCTATAATTAAAGCATTGAAGAATTGGAGACACTATCTACTTCCTAAGGAGTTTGTTTTGTATACTGATCATCAAGCTTTGCAATATTTGAATAGTCAAGGAAAGTTGAATCAAAGACATTTGAAATGGGTTGAATTTTTGCAGAGTTACACATTTATTTTGAAACACAGAAGTGAAAATTCTAACAGAGTTGCAGATGCTCTTAGCAGAAGGAAACTTTAGCTAACAGAGATGCAGATCAAGGTGGTTGGGTTCAAGGAACTCAAGAGTTTGTATCCAGAGGATCTTGATTTTGGTGAAGCTTGGAAAGCTTGTACAAAACTTGTTATTCTAGACAGAATGAAGTGGCTAGACTTCATCATTCAGGATGGAATGTTATTCAAAGTGAGCTAGTTGTTCATTCCACGAAGTTCTATGAGGGAGATTCTCATCAAGGAGAAGCATAGCGGAGGATTGGCTGGACATTTTGGTCAAGATAAAACCCTTTCTCTGGTTAGTGAGAATTATTATTGGCCACAATTGCAGCAAGATATCAAGAAGTTTGTACAGAGTTGTAGAGTATGTCAAATGGAAAAAGGAGAAAAGTAGAATACAGGACTGTATCAGCCATTACCTATACAAGAGAAGCCTTGGGAGGATATCAGTATGGACTTTGTTCTTGGTTTACCAAGGACTTAGCGGGGACATGATTCAATTTTTGTGGTGGTTGACAGATTTTCAAAGATGGCACATTTCATTCCCTGTAAGAAGACTAATGATGTAGTTCATGTGGCTGAATTGTTTTTTAAAGAAGTGGTGAGACTACATGGTCTGCAAAAGGGTATATTTTAAGATCGAGACACTAAGTTTATTGGATATTTCTGACGCATATTGTGGAAGAAGTTAAAGACAGACTTGAAGTTTAGCTCATCACATCATCCACAAACTGATGGACAGACAGAGGTGGTGAAGAGGAGTTTGGGGAATTTGCTAAGATGTTTGGTTGGAGATAAGCCAATAGGTTGGGATTTGATTTTACCACAGGCAAAATTTGCATAAAATAATTCTGTCAATAGGAGCACTAGTAAATCACCATTCCAGATTGTATTTGGAAGTAGTCCCAGAAATGCTTCACAGTTGAGGAAGATAGATAAAGGAGAGATAAGTAGTGTTGAAGCTGAGGATTTTGTAGAACATTTGAAGAATATCCATGAGGAGGTGAGGAAGCACATTACCAAGATGAATGCTCAGTATAAAGAAAAGGTAGATGAGAGAAGGAGGCATAAAGAATTTCAGGATGGGGATGAAGTCATGGTTCATTTGTGGAAGGAGCAGTTTCAAATTGGTACATATAACAAGTTGAAAATGAATAAGTTTGGGCCATGTAAGATACTGAAGAAGCATGATTCAGAAAATGCTTATGAGGTAGAATTGCCTATTGAGTTGAATATTTCCCCAGTATTTAACATTGCAGATTTGATAGAGTACCATGAAGGGGGTGTTGAAGGCGAGGTCACAGAAGCACAGTGGAGTATTCCAGCTACTACTTCAGCTACCAAGGAGATTGAAGATATACTAGATAGTCGTGTTGGCAGAAGCACAAGGAATAGGACATATGAAGAATATTTGGTCAAATGGAGAGGACGACCTGTAGAAGATTCATCATGGCTAACAAAGGAGGAGGTTGACTGTCTTGGTTTTCCTCTGCACACCTGAGACATGACAGGGTCACTTCTCAAATTACCCTGGGTGTCTGATGCAAGAGCATCCTGGGTGTAAGGGAAATCTTGCATCACCCAAAAATATGTGTTTTCTATTCAATAAGGGCTATTTTGTACAAAGTTGCTATTTTTGGAAACTTGCTATTTTTAGTAAGTTGCCCATTTGAACTCATAATGTTCTGATTTTTCAGGTGAAAGTTCATCTTAGTCATATAAGCATGCCAGTTGAGTTTCATTGCCATAGCATCTGTATAGGCGAAGTTATTAAGGATTTACTGTTGAGATTTTAGGGTGCGAAACCTTTGAGCTCAATTTTTAGGACCTTAGAGGCTCTGAATCAAGGTCGACCCCCCAGTCGACAACCATGTCTCTTGTCATCTACTGTAGATCATGATCTCCCCTTTCTGGAAAGTGGTTATAATAGCCAATCGGAGTTACGGTTCAAAAGTTATGGCTTTCAGACATTGGGCTACCTAATCTCATATTTTGTAAATATTTAAAGCTGACCCTTTTGTAATAAAATTGAAAAATAATCAAATGCTAAGGGTAGTCAGCGTTAATGGATAGATTTCTGGAACCTTCTCGGGCAGTGGAAAATTGCCTATTTAAGGAAGGCCCGTACTCTTTTCTAGGGCAGTTCGGGGTGGTTATTGGAGGCTTTGTCCTACAGATTATTGTAAGGGATGCCCATGCACGAATTTTGATATTGTAATCCTGAAGTTTGTAATTCCACATTTATGGAGCCAATAAGAAGCCAATTTTTTGTTCTTGCAAATTTCTGTTGTTTCTCTCTGTTTCTATTGTGTATTTGTGGTATTAAGGGGAGTCCCCTTCATCAGTTTGTAGCAAAGATCCACGTAGATCACATTTGGCATCCCAATTCCATTCAAAAATATTAAGGGGACTACCTAGTGGGAAAATGTAGATTTAGATAAGTGAGAGGTAATTATAAGATGATCTTTGAGATTAATTAGTATACATTTTACAATTGGTTTTTATGTATGTTACGTTGGTTCCCAAATCAGTAGTGTTGGTTCCCAAATCAACAGATTGGAAAATTCCAAATAATTTGGGCAACTAAGGGGATCAACCAAATTATGGTTGAACACCCTTGTACTTCAATCTCTATAGACCCCAGGCAGGTAAACCTTCTCACCAACTGATTCTTCAAGTTGGTGATTTTTATGGAAGATTATATTTTATTTATATATGATTGTATCTACCCTTTTTCATCTTTTCTCTCTCCTTATGGCTTCTTTGCTTCGATTTTCATATCCGCTCTTCCTTTTTTTCTCCCCACCTTCCTCTGCCTCAGTTGTTCTTGTAAGTTTTTGCTCGTCCTAGTCTTGTTTTCTTTCTTAATATTTCCCTCATCATTTCAGGTTCATTCTTTAAATATTTTCAAGCTATACTTTCTGCTTAGTGTTTCATCTCTTGATTTATCTTTGTGTATTTTTCTTGGCAGGATTTAATGGCCTGCAAAATGGATAGGTTTTGTGTGCATTGGACTAGGTCATCATCACAACTTCATTGATTAAGTTTGTCAGCTATAGTTTCATCTCCCTTAAATTATAATGATAAAAATTTGCAAGTAGAATCATTACCTTTAGGGCCCATTTGGTGCATGGAATTAATTTATCCAGAATAGCCCTATTCTAGAATAATGACCTATTCTCAGATTAATTAATCCTGAAAACGAAAGCTGGAATAAGGTTTGGACCTTTTTGGTGCACCTAGAAGATGACTGAGAATTAATCTATTCTATGTTTGGATCGCATAATGTGGAATTGGAATAAGGATTATTTTTCATTTTTTAATTAATTTGAACAATGTGTATTTTAACTTATTAAAAAAATATAATTATGAAAAAAAAAATTCTTACAAATTTTAATTTTTGAACTTAATATTTTGTTGCTGGTTTTTTAATTAAAATATATAGTTATTTTTAACTTATATATTTTTAAATTAAAATATGTATTATTAACTTTAAAAAAATAAGATTATAAAAAAAAAATTCTTACAAATTTTAATTTTTGAACTTTTATCAATTTTGTTGCTCATTTTTTAATTTTTAATATTTTTCTATCCAAAGTTATATCCAAGTAAAAACTAAAAAATTGGTATGAAAATATTATAAACAAGTTACCACATATATAAAAAATTGACATGACAACATTATAAACAAGTTACCACACACACACACACACACACACACACACACACATATAGAGTACTACATCATAAACCAGTTACATGTCCAAATTTTGTCTCAAATTAATTGGGATACATTCAAAGTTCATCTTTTTATATGGTCCCAGCAAACAAACATAATTAAAATACAAATAAATGCAATTAAAATGTTGTGAAGCCCTCATAACATTTTTATTTTAGCCTTTGCCAGTAACACGATCTCAGCCATAGCCACCTCTTGAGAGTACATGCTACATTGATGAGCTACATCAAAAATAGGTGCAAATGGGCAGATATATATAGTTGACACATCATCTGGACACCAAAAGTAGCCGCAGCCATTGTTGCCCTACAATACCAACTCTACATTACTTCATACTATAACGAATAGTATCTACATTTTTTATAAACATAAAATACACTACCACTACCAACCTTCTTGCTAAGTGGACATCTCCAAAAATGTTGCTCATGGTTCTTATCCGTGTGTGAGGTTTTCAAGATGCAAGGCCCTTCACCACACTCGCAGTTTGGCACATTTAGCACAACCATTAATATCCCCCACAAAATTGTAAAAAACAAACTCATATAACAATGCTCAAGTGTAGGTGCAAAATATGACTTAAAAAACTATATTGATAATCCCTTCAACACACTAATAATGAATTGATAATCCTATTCAACAATTTTAACGCCCAAAAATCTAAAGCCCCAAAGATGAGGTTCTTTTTATTCTAGTCCAATTTTGAGGTCTACTTCTATAGTAACTTTTACAAGGAGCATTTGTATGATGGTGAAACATTTCCTTCTAGAAAATTCAGCATGTACAATAAAAATACTAGAGAATAAAAAGTAAATTCTAAATAGACCATATTTTAAATGATCCATATGACAAACCTACTTTGATATGGGAATGGAAGAGAATATTATATGGATTGGAATCTTTTTTAATTGGAATATTGTTTAAATGTTTTCTATAACTTATAATATTTCAACACGCAAACTGGCATTACTCACTTATCTTGATGAGTGCAACAATCGATATGAATATGAGAGCAATCTAACAGATCCTTCAATACAACCACCACTTTATTTCAAATAGAAAAATATTATACAGCTGATAGTCCGTAGAGAGAATTATATATATTTTTTAAATCCTCCAATGCAATCAATGAACACATAGATCAGTCTAGAAATCAATGAACACATACACCATTGTTGTTTAATCCTCACATACACCATTTTCATTTACAAAAAATAGTTTAAGGTCAACGCAAACAATTCCCCAAGTTCAAATATGTATTACAAAATAAAATTGTCATATGATTGTATTGCAAAATAAAATTGTCATTACACTTTTAAAGATAGTTTTAAGAAAACTTTAGACTAAAAAACTTTCTTTGAATGTATGTGACCCTTTGCGATTCACTCATTATCAAGAACCCCTTTGCTCTTCCAGGTTCAACCAGAAAAGTGTCATATGTATCAACCATGGTTTCTTCACTAAGCCCAGGGATTTCTTGTAGTGTAGCATATACTTGTTCATAGACAACATTCACTTTAGATGCATCCATTTTCATAGTTTGAGTCTCCCTCATGTCGTCATCTATCTTACCTATGGTTTCACATATGGAATCTAAGGAACCTTCTATGCGAGAACACTTCCTCTTTGGCCTCTTTGATGATATTGATGAGCGATTTCCACTGCCAGATGCAGTAGATTTAGTGGGTACATGTGTAGGGATATCATCATCATTCAAATTAGATGCACTTTCAAAAGGTGTAGTGATATCCTCCTCTTAATCAGGATCAAAGCAGTCATTTACAAAAATCTCTTCTTCAGTCTCTAGAGGTGTTGCAGCTGCGCTGCCTTCAGCTATGTCATTGTCCACAATGATGGATTACTCATTGAATTAGTAAAAGGGTCACCTCTTAAACACCTTGGCATTTTTGAAATCTTTTCTCTGTATGTTGGCATAATGAATGAATGAATTATTTGTATTTGGTTGGTAACTTGTTAAGATAAATTAACTTATAGTGAAAATTATAAAGAGCATTTCACCTTTAAGAGCTCCTCCCAAAACTTCTCATTAGTGTCCATACATTGAGTAATCTCATTCCATTCAAAACCACTTGTGGTTTCAACTCTTTCATAGTTCTGTAATCTAGTTTCTATGTTTTGAGTTTGTTCTTACAGATTTCCTTTGTCAAAGTCATCTTCATTTCTTCATTGAACCTTTTTTAAATAACAATCAAAGCTTCCTTTTTGAATCTACCTTCAGCTTTTCTTCCTAGTTGAACTTTCTCGTGGAGCAAGTCTAGAATATTTCTTTTCATATCTATGTTCCATACAATCCTATTACAAGGAGTTGCATGACTTGTTTGAACAACATCGTTATCCATGCCATGGCTCATTTGAGTAGCATCATTGTCTATGGTTGTCAAAAGGTCTATGAATGACATCGCTGAATCACATGAATATTTGAAGACAAAACTCAATCAGCAATTAATGCAATATTGTTCATCATTGGTATATAATTATGGAAATTCGTATATAAAAAATAAAATCCATCTGCTAGAGCTTGTGTGCAACATGATAATGATATCTTATGACATGATTAACACACTGAATAGGAAAATAATTCAGTGCCAGTCACTAACAAATTCTTGAAAACAAATTAATTACAATTTACCTTTTGTTACATGGTTCTTTGGATTCATCTATTCCCATTTTGTCCTTTTAATGGTATACTATAATGAAGAGAGAGCTGATCTTATAAGATCAAATACCCCAAAAATGTCATGACCAGATCACTTAGAAATTTAGATGCTATGAATATAGATAACTTAATCCATTAAAATACGGAGTGGTGACATTTAACAACTAAGTGGATTAGATCATGTATAAACATAATGTCATTTCATGCTATTAAATTGCAAGGGGTACAAAATCAAAATGTCTTTTCAATATGGTTTTCATTCTCAACATATAAAATTTGGTAGTAGTGCAGGGTTGCGTTAATAATTTGGCATTTGACACATCCCACTTGGAACATTTTAGGGTTAATCCTTGCATTCATTTCAATATTAATTTTGAATATTGAGGGATTAATCCTTACAATCATTCAGTTAAAACTCAAATCCTCCTCTACCTACCAGGTCTAAGTAGTGTATTGATCAAAATCAAAAGTTGTTTCTTATGTTTAATAACTTGATTCACATTATATCATTGACAAAAAAATTTATTATTCAAGATCTCAAGGCCCATTACAAAACCTAACCCCTGATAGAGAATATTGGTTCAAGCAGAGATATCTATTCCCAAGGAAATTAGTTCAGTGTAAAAATATGTATGATTTGTTTCAAGCTTTAAATTGTAAAATTTACAAGCTTTTGTATTGTAAATTTGTAAATCACAGTTAACTATGTGTGCTTAATTTATAGCATTTCATTTTAAGGAAACGTGAATTATTCAAACATACAGGAGTAGGAAATTTTTAACATCCACAAATTAAAAATCTCATGGCACATTCAACCTTATCATTTTAACTTCTACATGTTAATTCTTTTCTTATTCAAGCTGATGATGAACTCCCTAGTTGTACAATTGTCCCCTCGCTGAATAGAATATTATCAAGAACAAGCTAAATAGACAATTACCTAGAACAAGCGGTTAAAATATTAACAAACTTATATACAATGATGACGATCTTAAAAATCTCTTGTGCCTTCCACTATAAAAGCACTGACACAGGGAGAGTAATTAAGAGTGCCAGTGCATTTTTGGGTAATATTTGAATCTTGAATGTAGAAACAACTAAACAATACTTGTTAAAAACGTGTATGACCAAAATCACTTTATCAGAAAAAAATAACAAATTCAATTTCATATTTGGCCTTTCATGATAGGGTTGAGCATCATCTGGTTCAAGTTAAAAATGAATGGCAATTTGTTTGTGGGAAAAATCTTTGCACATGCAATACAGATGGAAAAATAATAAAATTTCTCCTGCAATGTCATTAATTCTAAATGGTTTAGAACTACAACATAACTCTTGGAGGATACAAGGACTTTTGTGATGATAACTCTTGATCCTAATAATGAATTGGGGCATTCCTACACATGAACATCATTAATTATTAATTTAACATAAATTGTGATTAGCTCGATGAATGACACTCGTAATCTTTTAAATTCAGCTTAGAAACTAGGAATTTAGTTTTTTAATTTGCATGGACTAAAATAAGTATATAAGAGATTCGTGAATGGAGTATATAAGTTGATGCACAACTTAGATATTATATCAAATGCCACTAACCATTTTAAGAATCCTCTATAAGAAAGATCTAACAATTAGGAAAAGAAATGAGTGGTATAGTAATCATAGAAACATAAAATAGTGGTATTGCTCAACAGTGTTCAGATGCCCAATCCATATTTGTACAAGGGAAAAGAATAATGGAGTATATCATACCAACTTAAGATAAACTGGGGAATCTTTTGGTTTCAGCCAACAAATAATCAACTGGGTTAACGAGTGCATATCTACATTAGCATTTGTCATCTCCTTGAATGGAAAAATTCTTAGTTTTTTGTAATTAGATTAGATCATGATATCTTACGACATGATTAACACACTGAATATGAAAATAATTGAGTGCTAGTCACTAACAAATTCTTGAAAACTAACTCAAAGTAACATCACTTTCTTATAAACTTTCATTATGTCATTACACAAGTTATTTAGGTTAGATAAAATAGAGCCCAAATAAGTATTGATCCCTAATTAGCTACTTTCTAAGTAGTCACCTTATATATATATGAGGATAATTTCCCTAAAGTGCAACTAAGATCAAGATCTATTGTCTTCCCACATCCTTCTTTCTATTTCATCTTGAAACATCCCCCAGTCATCTCTATCATGATGAGTCAAACAATATGTCTCAAGAAATGGTACATCTATCCCATCATGACCATCTTCTTGTTAACAATCCTCTTCCGGTGGAAGGCCATCCTCTCTTGTAATGAAGTTGTGTAAAATGCAACATGCCAAAACAATCTTGGTTTGTGTCATGGTTTTATAAGATGTCACATGCTTCAATATAGGAAAACACTACTTCAAAATGCCAAATGTACGCTCTATCATATTCCTAAGTGACAAGTGTCTATGGTTAAACAACTCATGTACTATGTTTATGGGGTTTTCTCTTACAAATTCCTTTAAGTGTTAATTTGTACACCTATAAGGAGTGAGAAATCCTGGTGCATTTGGATATCCAGTATCGACAAAATAATACTTTCCTGCATATAATAAAGAATATTACTATAACAGTCTAAAATTTATCGTATGAAGGAATATAATAATCATAGTCTACATACCTTGGGGAACCACAAGTGGATCCGATCTGGAGAGAGTCAAAGCTATAACATGGCTATCTGCAGCAGACCCTTCCCAACCAGCAAGGATGTATTGAAACTGGTAATCAAATGAACATACACCCATAACATTTTGTGACAAGTTGCCTTTTCTATCGCAATATTACGCTTGGAGGTTAACATTGACAGTGAGTGGTATATGTGATCCATCAATTGCTCCCACATAATCCTATAGTTAGCAAATGGATAATCCAATGAAAATGTGGAAACATGATTAAGAATAAATCAACCAAATGTGTATGGTAAGGATATTTACCCTGAAGTACGGGTCGAACCGATCCTTCCCACTAATTTCTGTAAGAGTGTTAGGACCAGGAGGTAGAAGATAATCTGCATGGAGTGCTAAGATAGCCATCAACACCTTGTGGAATTATCGGCTAACTGTCTCTCCTGAGTTCCCAAAGTAATGGGCAATCTTACGATTACGCAGATTGTGCCCAATGGTATGTAGGAACATAACAAGTTGTCCTTCTAATGTGATATTTTCCATATTTGTGATGCTTCCTTTTTGCCTTAGAATTTTTTCTAGCCGAAAGAAGGTTCGTCTAGTGATGTGTATTTGGTCATGACAATCCATGTTGTTGGAATGGATGAAACACTTATAAAAAGGAATTTCATCTCTTATGCGCATAGGTGTTTGTCTTCTATCTTCATCTGCAAATGCCACTATGGCTACCGCAAGGGATGCCAACACGCATGTAAGAGAGATACCAACTCTCTTCTTCCCAAGAGTGAGACCTTGAAGGTGTGACTGTTTGGTAAGATCCATTACCTAAAAGGCAAGAAAAATTAGTACTTGCATATAGTTAAACATAGTGAAAACTAAAACAAAACAACAAATTAAGCACAATTAAAACTAGAGCATAAGAGGAGAGTAGTTTTGAGGGATATTTTATGTCAATTAACAAATTTGGTAAACCAATATAGCTCTAAGATATGGGTGTGGATCTAAGAAACGTTATTATTAGCATGAGGAGGAAGAGCTGGAGATTGATGGTGTCGTTTACAATCATTGTTCAATAGTGGATAACCTTGAGGCAGTGAACATAAAAGATAGAAATACTTTTCCTAGATACAAGCACTGAAAGTGAGAATATTACAAGACTGTAGTACAAGAGAGAACTTGAGAAATGAGAATAATTGATAAAAGAAAAAGAATCCTGACTGCACTAAATGAATAAAATTCTAAAAAAATTTAAGAGTTCATTGCACCAAAAATTTAAAACCTGCAATATATGGAAAACTTTATGGCTTTTATTGAATAATTATCAAACTATCACAGATAAAGTAATTAGGTACAAGTATATATAGAACATAAGAAAATTAGAATCACAACTCTCCATAAGAGAAACCAATTGAGAGAAGTACAAGCATTTCAGAAATCACATGTGAGACATATGATATAAGGTCAATACACCTAGTTTCTGGACTCCAGTTACTTTTCACCACAAAAGAAGAACCTTCATGTGTGGTCCTCATTGGATCCCAGTTTGTAAATATCTAAGTATTCCTTATTTTTGGTCTAGTTCATCAACATTTAGTCATTTTTAGGATACAATTCTCCATGCAGTACGAATAGAAACTGAGAATAAACTATACCCTATATTATATTAGATGGAAGGAAATGTGTGAGGCTCTATGGCTAGCGAATCTGACTCCAGACTTTATGATATTACTATCGAAAGGTTTAGCTCTTAAGTTGTGAGAGTCAGAACCAATCCTTTCTATGTAAGTAGTATTCTAATATTCATGTTACCAAAATTTTCTCACTAGAGTGCTTAAAAGGCTTCCAGACCAGTATTATAGTCTAATTTTGTGACAAGATTTTGTTTGTCTGCTTTCACATCTGTGATTATAACAGAAAAGTACAAGACAAAATAGTACACGAGAGAAAGAGAAGTATAGATGTGAAAAAGTGAGAGCTCGTGTAAATTTCTACCAGGGGAAGTATAAATAAGTTCATAAACAAGACAAATATGCTAATATACATGACACCTCCTACAAGCTCTATATTCTAGGATATCAGTTGTCATGATCTCCATTTCAATGCTAATAGTTTCCAAAAACAATCGTTTCTTTCTCTCTAGAATTTGCACTATATATTGAGCTTGGAATAACAGTGTAGAGAAGATGGTGTTCATTTTTAATTATGGTAACCATAACTTTTATGGATTCAGAGCATTTCTTACCCAAATCAAACTAGCTTTAGTTGGCATTGATGTCTTTGATCCAGATCATTGCCCAAATCAACTTAAGTATGGCCACATTCAAGGCATGGGAAAATCAAACAAAGGGTCTTGTGTATTCATCTATACTGCTTACTCAAATCAAACTAACTATAAGAGGCTTTGTAAAGCGTATATTCAAATCGATATCTCATTCTATGTGTATCAATATGTTGTATTCAGAGGATGACTCAACAAATATTAAAATGCCGCATGAAGTTATAACCCCACAAAGATGTTTTATAAATGGGATATATGCTACATCAAAATCTTAACACTTGCTGCAACTAATTTGATTTGGGCATGTACTGCAGATCAAAACCCATAACCATCTAATTGATTCATGTTAATGCTCTGAATTCAACAAATTGAAGTATATAATGATTAGACTTACTTAATAGTAACGCCAGAGTTTGATTTTTCTGGGATTTATGTTTAAGTCATCCATTGATGACCAAGTCCTATCACTGCATAATGATACTCTAATTAGCAATTTGATCATAGAATCTCCACATCCTTAAAATAATCAAGGAAATAGATGCTTGCAGCAGCTATTTTTGGTTGATAATGTAATGTGGATGCAAACATACAAACTATGCTCTACATAAGAATACTCTGAAAAAGTGCAGATATAGGACTGTATTTCAATTTATTTGGGTATCACGGGATCAAAGTTGGGGTATATAGATATGCATATATGCATGCAAGTACAGACAAACAAGCACCCATACATACAACTTTTTACAGAGAAACAAACACTTTAGGCATGTGTTTGCGTATAATACATCATATATAAGTATAGAAACACTTGTATAAAATCATGGACACAAAAATACACGCATACAAATATATATAAATCTGTAAACACAAAAATGTGTATGCATGCACGTATATAAAGAGAAATAAATACGACAGTAATTCATGCATAAATGATATATACATATACAGTCCATATATACACACATTTGCATGTATTGAGATATCTTAGATACCTTCGATCCCCTGCATGAACAAATTGTTTAACTCCAATGGGCACACCCAACTAGATTCAAGGAAAGCATGCATTCAAATATTAGATTCAAAGGTTTCCCGTATCAGAGTATTTATATGGATCGAAATAAATATATAAACCAATCACTTCATCGATCCAGACCATACCCAACTCCAATTAAGAGCATCAGACACATAAATGCAAGATTCTCAATATACCCAACAAAATACCAACTGCAATTCCTAAGGGATTTGACACGTTGAATTTTGAACAACATAAGATTTATCAATCAAACTCTGACTAACAACATACCTCAAAATTCCTGAAATTGCCAGGGGATTTATGAAGAAAAATATCCTTCTTTGATAGTGTGGTATAAGGCTCTGCTTCAATCTTCTCTTTTCTTTACCTAACGAGTCTATCGAAGGTGCATATAATTGGGAGGGAGAAAGAGGCTCAAGTTGGTATAGATCTAACTAATTTAAAAATCCCAAGGATTTCTCTAAAGAGCATTGCATGCAATTAAAAATCCCCAAAAAATTAAACAATCACATAAACTAACCACCATTGACCGCAGATCAAAAAGTGATACATTCCTGCGTGAAAGCAGACGAAAACCTAAAACCCAAAAAATTCAGAAAGCCCTAAAAATAAATTTGAAGTGCTAGAAGCCATTAAAGGGGCACGTTGTGAGCAAGGAACCAACCTAAATAAAGGTGGATGTAGAAGAGGAAGTAGTGGGCGGATATGATGGCGAGGAACGCCTGGCTTGTCGTTAATGAATGGAGCAATGCAGCCTCGCCTCGCCTCACCCCGTTCTTCTTTTTGTCCCCCGC